>JAVYIG010016910.1:0-28854 GCA_035222895.1 Strongylocentrotus droebachiensis
GAAAATGTACATGACTGCTGACCAAGGTTTATTTTAGAAGACGAAAATTATTTCTCAAAAGACCCAAAGCTAGCAATCCGAGATCGAGACACACCCACTCAGCTCACTGGCCACTCTCACTGATGAAGCAGCGCATGCAGCCATTTTTTTCTTCATAAGGCCTACGCAGAATTCAACGCATGGGCACACACTGAACCACAACGAGCAAATTGTACATACAAATGTTGCATTTTTCTCACCGCTATTTAAGGCAGCACTTATTGCCACCGATCTTGAGAATGTGAATGTTGAATGCAAAGGTTTAGACAGAGATCGACACTTTTCCAACACACGAAAAGTCGGTCTCAGTTGAGAGGAGAGACACCGTGTCAATGCAGTGAGAGCCATTTCGGAGAATCTGTTTCACGCAGTGAAAAGGTTGTTAACCTTATTTTATAACCGCTTCACGTAAACCGTCCAACTCCTGCTCTAACTGGCCGTCAGGAGACGAGGCGGAGGATATAGGAGGTCATGGGGATTGAAATGGATGTCGTAGCACCATCGATCTGATCTACAATGGGTTGCACTCATCAATAAAGAACAATAAGGAGATATCACACTTTCTTGATATGTAATCTTAATTAATCTCTGGGGTTTGTAACTTTGTTTGCATAGCCATAGGGAAATGTTTAGTTTCATTATACACAGACGTTGTGTGTCCGCATAAGAAGAAGTTTACAAGCAATATATTTCATAAATATTATTTATATTGGACAATATTATAGAGGACAAATATTCATGATGGTTAGTGCTTTTTGAATATTTTTCGTTAAATCTGAAGGCAAAAGAAAAGGCTTTATATTATAAAGTATGTCCGAACACCCCCCCCCCCCCCCCACCCCTCCCCCAGAAGCCCAACATGAATAGATCTGCCCGACGATTCAACCAGAAAGGCTCATAGAAAGTTGAATTACCTTGTTTTCATACAATGCATCACACTGAATGAGAGGTAACCGTGTACGAAAATGAGCCTTAAACAGGATTTAAATGCAAGCATCGGTCATTAAACACAAGCAAATATGTCCAATGTTCAGGCGGTGGACCCGGGGACACAGTGCCCCCCCCCCCACACACACACAAACACACTTTTGGAAGTAGGCTACCCCTAAAGTGTCCCTTTTTACGTAGGAAAAGTGCCCAGTTTTACTAAGTGCCCCTTTTTATTTCAATTGGTGCCCGTTCTCAATATTACCACCTCTGATAAGTGCTGCGGCCTTGCATTTTTTATATTTGCCCCTATTCAAATCTGAGAGGTGCCCCTTTTACTTTAAAAAGTGCCATTTTAATAAGTGCCCCTTCACCTCCTGATAAATGTCATTTTTCATCTCTGATGAGTGCCCCGTTTCACCACTGATAAGTGCCCCCTTTTACTTTGACACGTACGTGCCCCTTCTTCTTTTTAATAAGTGATCTTTTTCCTTCTGATAAATGCCCCTTTTCTTTTTCATAAAAGCCCCTTTTTCCTTTGTAATAAGTGCCCATTTCTAATCTCACATGTGCCCCTATTCATCTCAGGTGAGCGCCCTTTTCAGATGTGCCCCTTTACCCGATAAGTGGCCCTTAACCTCTTATAATTGCCTCTTTTCAAATCTGAGAGGTGCCCCTTATATTTTGACGAGTTCCTCTTTTCCTTTGTATGCCCCCTTTCTTATAAGTGCCCCTTTTCATCTCCGGTGAGTGCCCTTATTCAAATCTGACTTTCCAATATTAAAGCGCCATTTTCTTTCTGATTATAAGAGCCCCTTTTCTCGTTCTCACCAGTGCCTTTTGCATCTCTGGTGAATGCCCTTATCAGGGGCGAGAAGCCGAGCCCTATTTTCACCTCTGATAATTTCCTTTTATACTTTGACACGTGCTCCTTTTCATTTCTAATAAGTGTCCTTCTCCCTTTGGACAAGGACCCCCCTTTTTCATTCACCATAACATAATGTTCCTTTTTGATTTGTAAGAACCAACGAGATAAATACATACATACTGAATGGCGTAATCATGATCTCTATGCATAGACTCAAGAGCGCCATCTAGACTATCATAGTAATACTACTCGATACGACATGATGCTCCTCCTCCGTGACTGCGCGGTATAACATGCACATCGAATTCCTATGTGTCCACTGTTGTATCTCAGTCCCTAACCCCAGCGTGGTCCTAAAACACAGTTTTAACGTTAGCATTATCCTCTCATACATGAACCAACATGTTACCAGTACCAGCACCAACACCATTATTATCACCATCATCATCATCACCACCACCTTTTTGTATCACTATCACCAACGTACACCATCATAATTATCACCATCATCACCTTCATCACCATCACCAACAACATCACCTTTATTAACACCATCAACATCATTACCACCAACATTTTGATCATCATCACCAACACCATCATAATTATCACCACCATCACCATCACCACCATTATCACTACAATCATGACCTTTACCAACATTATCCCCATCAACACCACCACTGCCAGTCTGCCACTACTCTTTTCATCACCTCACCACCACTCAAACCGTCACCATTTCCATCACTACCACCACCACCACCACCATCATCATCATCACCACCTTAAACACCATCACCATATTACCACCACCACCACCACCACGATCACCACCCCATCACCAACACTACCACCACTAGCATTATGATGGAGCACGTGATCACAATAAAAACAAGTATACCCAACTTGACAGATTCCCATATAAAAGTTGTAACATGTATGACCTTAAATTAAGATTTATTTTAAAGAGTATTTATTGTTCTGTCTAATGATATCTTATTCATAACTCTGCTGCCACGGATGACTTAGCACCAACCTTTTCAAGAGGTGTTGTCAAAATCCTTTTATACAAAGACAGTATGGGCTGAAGCAATGAATATGAGTCAAAAGCTCTTACACATTGTTATTTCAGTTTGAAAACAATAGTTGACATAATTCGCATTGATTTTGCGCATTAGAATAGAAAGAAAAAAATTAAAGTTGCACCTCAGACTCAGGAAAAGGCAAATTTACAAGCAAAATTAATGGTATAGCCTTTGTTGTGATGACACAATCTTGGCTTCTCTTGCATTCCTTGTTTAAAGTGAGCTTAATTTATTGTCATTGAGTCATTAAAAATGGGGAAATGGTTTACTTGCATGTTTGCTGTTTACCTATAGCTTCATTAAAGTCATCCGTCAATATCTTTGGTAGATATCATCAGGGAGGTGTTGATATCATTATGACTCTCTTTTTTGCATTTACTTGATATTTGAGGTTAGAAAACCTACACATTTTAACGAGACAAATACCTTATGCACTTTTCACACGTGAAATGGTGCAATGGACAAGTGGGAAGTGAGAGACAAGAAGTTAACTAATTCAAGGTTATCATGTGGAATGGAACAAAGTCCTGTGAACAATGAAATAATGAATCGTAAAGCAGGATTTAACTTTTAAAAAATTGGTACAAGGAGAATTTGACGGCATTAAAAAAAAACCTGATGCTCAGTCATCCGTGGCAGAAATATATGAATCAACCCCCCCCCCTAATCTCTCTCTCTCTCTCTCTCTATCTCTCTCCCTCTATCTATCTATCTCTCATTCTCCCTCTTTCTCTCTCGCCCCCCCCCCCTCTCGCCCCCCTCTCTCTCTCTCTCTCTCTCTCTCTCTCTACCTATCATTCTTCTATCCTCTTTGCTGTACTTTGCATCCGACCAGGAACCCCCTAATTAATGTATTTTGCTTGGCTCACAGGGCATCAAGCTTCGCTTATCATGGAGCCCTGGCCAGTTCTGTTTAAAATAAGTTCATATTTCTTCCTGTATATTATTTTAATGTATACCGATTTTGTTATGTATTCAGAACTTAAAAATAAATGAAATGAAATGAAATTGACAGAAAAAAGTTTGTCTTCGCCGTGAAAAAAAAGTTTCAAGGTTACACTATCGATTACTTTTTAATTATAAGCTACTAAAGTTGGGTATACTTTTTTTTTGATACGCACTGTACACGTTGGCAGGACCAGAAAAAGAAAAGAAAAGCAATGCGTTGGTCTTCCGGGGGTTACTATTATGTAAACCATACCCTCTGTACACTCTTATACCATAAAAGGCCTGTGCCAAAGACCTTGCATGTCCATAAAGATATAGACTTCGAATTATCTGCTCCAAAGTTTCATTCATACATTCCTGAATACACCAAGGACGGTAGGACCATCACCATCATCAATCAAATATATTGGAAATAACAATACATTACATTTGTGTTTTTTTGGTTTGTTTTAATGAATCTTCTTACATGTATATATATTTGTAGGTAACATGAAGAGTAAACGAGTTGGTTGGTTAAAGTTGTAGCTTTAAAAACATCTCTTACCCCTATACTAAATTCGGGTCAATCTGAAGGGCCAGGGTTCAAAATAAAAGGTAAAATATTGGGTTTATTTAACAGGGGATGACGTAAAATGATAGTTCTAAGAAATAATATCATTCACTTTGTCACTGCCAACCGAAAAGAGATATAATATGCTTTTAAAATGGCAGATCAAATTTACAATACAGTTCAATTCGTATTGTAAACTTTTGGTACTAAAATTTGACTTCAAGTCATGAAATTCAGTAAAAAGTTTTAAAATAGTGAACTATTTCTAGGTTTCCCAGAAGTATAGTCTACAAAATTGACTATTCATGTTATCGCTCAGTATGTCATACTATAGAGTCAAAGAGTATGTATGACAAAAGAGGGCATTGAGAGGAAAATTGTTTTGTAATTAGCCGATTCCGTGATTCGAAGATCCTTCACTATGGTCGCAACAGACCAGTTCACAAATGAATTAAAACCAAGAAGGCTTTTTCAAAGAGTAGAGTTATGAGCAGGGGCGGATCCACGTAGCGATTATTCCGGCCCGGCCCCCCCCCCCCCCTAGCCCCCCAAAACGATAAAAAAAAAGGATAATAACGTAAAGTTAACCTTTATAAAACAAAAAACAAAAGCGCCCCCCCCCCCCGCTTATTCGCCGGCCGGCTGAGTCGGCACTAAATTTTGTATTAAGATTTGGCTACCCTCCCCCCCCCCCCCCTTGACGCCGTCTGGATCCTCTGCAGGCGCAGATCCACGGGGGGGGGGGGCTGACGGGTCAACAACAACAAAATTAAAAAAACAAAAATTCTCACGAATTAGATGAACAAAAACAAAAATAGTGGGCTCACCCCCCCCCCCCCCCCCCTGCTTATTCACCGGCTGACTGAGTCGGCGCAAAATATTTCCTGAAAAATTGGACCAAAACAAAAGTTTTTCAATCTGAAGGGCCAGGGTTCAAAATAAAAGGTAAAATATTGGGTTTATTTAACAGGGGATGACGTAAAATGATAGTTCCAAGAAATAATATCATTCACTTTGTCACTGCCAACCGAAAAGAGATATAATATGCTTTTAAAATGGCAGATCAAATTTACAATACAGTTCAATTCGTATTGTAAACTTTTGGTACTAAAATTTGACTTCAAGACATGAAATTCAGTAAAAAGTTTTAAAATAGTGAACTATTTCTAGGTTTCCCAGAAGTATAGTCTACAAAATTGACTATTCATGTTATCGCTCAGTATGTCATACTATAGAGTCAAAGAGTATGTATGACAAAAGAGGGCATTGAGAGGAAAATTGTTTTGTAATTAGCCGATTCCGTGATTCGAAGATCCTTCACTATGGTCGCAACAGACCAGTTCACAAATGAATTAAAACCAAGAAGGCTTTTTCAAAGAGTAGAGTTATGAGCAGGGGCGGATCCACGTAACGATTATTCCGGCCCGGCCCCCCCCCCCCCCTAGCCCCCCAAAACGATAAAAAAAAGGATAATAACGTAAAGTTAACCTTTATAAAACAAAAAACAAAAGCGCCCCCCCCCCCCGCTTATTCGCCGGCCGGCTGAGTCGGCACTAAATTTTGTATTAAGATTTGGCTACCCTCCCCCCCCCCCCTTGACGCCGTCTGGATCCTCTGCAGGCGCAGATCCACGGGGGGGGGGGGGGGCTGACGGGTCAACAACAACAAAATTAAAAAAACAAAAATTCTCACGAATTAGATGAACAAAAACAAAAATAGTGGGCTCACCCCCCCCCCCCTGCTTATTCACCGGCTGACTGAGTCGGCGCAAAATATTTCCTGAAAAATTGGACCAAAACAAAAGTGCCTCCTACCCCCCCCCCCCCCCCCCCCCCCGCTTATTCACCGGTGGCTGAGTCGCAACTATGGTTTCTCACGGATTGGGCCCCCCCTCTTCCCGCCGAAAAAAACAAAACAAAAGCCCTATACAGTATATATTGTTCTTCTTGAGGGCCATGAAATTGTTAGTATATACCCCCAACAATTACCAGGTACCCGTTAACACCTGGGTGGAGGGTGGAAATCGTGGTTTACCGTCTTGCCAAAAGGACGTTAGTACCTGGCTGGGATTCGAACCCTCAACTCTTGGATTGAGAGTGAAGTGAATTAACCACTACACCACATCACATCCACATGCACGATTTAAACTGATGAATGTCAGCTTCACGAGAAAACAATAAAACAGGTTCCATTTTCTTTATTCATCTATCTATCTATTCATTTATTGATAGATTGATTTGATTTACAGGTAGAGTTAAAACGTATTAGAGATGAATAAAGGAAATATTTATACCAGCGACGAGTGCCCGATGATAGCAAGAACGAAATTGAATCGTGTAGTATAAGTTCCCCTCTCCAGTCGGTGGTTTACAAACACATACATGTATCAGCAACTAATAGAAATGCAAAGCATTTTAAGTGCAAGTGATGATCATGAACAGGATGGTCAAGTAATGAAAGATATCATCGAAATAGAAAGCAAGCAGGGGACAACATCTGTATCTTTCGGAAAAGGGAGGGAATGGTCTCAGAGATGGAAGCAAAATATGAGGAGAAATCGAACAAGAAGGGAAGTCAGAATAAGAGCACAGAAGAAAATGAAAATCTAGTAATATCATGAATATGGTAGTTTTATAAATTGCATTATCAAGGAAGGACACATTAAGACAGTAACCAAGGGTGGATTGAGATGAGGTGAGAGAGAGTGAGACAGAAAAGAAAAAAAAAATAGAAGCTAGGAAATGAGAATTTTGAAATAAGTGAATAATAGTGAAAATAAGAGAGGGGAAAGAAAAAATGAGGAAGGGAAGCGAGGAGGTAACCATTTTGGGTTTTTTAAGATCGTAAACATTTATCTCAATGACTTTCAAGAAATTAGCACAAGGGAAAATTTCAAGACCCTATTTTAATGGCTCTAGAAATTAAAATGGGATTATGGATGTTAACAATTCCAACTGGCATACTGCAAGTACACATTCCCCTTCCAATTTCAGATTTTCAACCGAAAGAAGACCTGAAGAATCAAGTTTTTTAAACTTTAAATTTCAAAATACATGATGTGAAACGCTATGAGTATGATAATTGATTATTACATGGCAATACGAGCTAAAGGTTAGCTATAGTCTTACTGTAATACTACACGAATGGTTACTATCAGCCTTGGTTACATTGTCTAATGAAAGCAGACGGCAGGAATGTAACTCATTAACTTTCCCAAGCCTGGATACCAAGTCTACTTCACAATAGATAGTGAGGTACGATCTGACGAAGACTGTACTCTGTCACTGAAGGATTAAGAGTGGGGGGGGGGGGGGGGGGGGGGCTCGACAGGCCGCGTCCTCCTTTTAAAATCAAACTGGCGTACCGTAAGTTCACAACCGAAAACATGCCCTTCCCCTTTTCATATTTTAAACCCTAAAGACCTGGATAACGTCACAACCATTTTTTGCTTGCTAGTCAGGGATTTTACAGTAAACCAAACAAAATTGAGGAAATCATTTTCCATTTTTTATTTGTCAGAATCTGTTTAGCCAGGCCCATGGGAACGATTTGCCATGCAGTGGGATGGTGTAGCGGTATATTTTCTCGAGAAAACATCTGCTGGGCAAAATTGACCCCCAAAATCTTGTCGACACATGATGGAGGTGGTTATATTATGTTTATCAAGATCGCAAACGAATAGAAAGATATATAATTATATAATAATAATATTTAGTTTTTATATAGCGCTTATCACAAATGTCTCTAAGCGCTTTACAAATATACTATTACCCCGGTCATTGGATTCAGTGCTTGCCCGCACACACTGTGTGCACAATCTCCACTCCCTGGGGAGCATTCCAACCTGGCGTTACTTGACTCTCAAAAACTGTTTGACCAACAATGACGGTCGCATCCTATCGGGTACCCATTTAACACCTGGGTGGAGAGTAGCAATTAAGTGCAGGTTAATATCTCACCACATTTAAGCGAATTCAATCGAATCCTTTTGGGATGAAGTGGGGGAATGGTTTGGGTTGGTACGTATAAGGCTGGGGCAATTGTAGATGAATTTCTTGGACTACAAGTTCATTTCGATTTATGGAATTAGTCCTAAAACTTCCAGAGCATCACAACTGGTGCTAAATTAAAGGGGTGGGTTTTTGTAAATCGTTTTATAGTCGTATTCTTGTAATCCTTGTAATGTCGCCTTCTCCATTGTATCTCGTGATTCTGTGTTTAATATCTATACATGAAAAATCTGTGATTACTGATCATTTAATATTTTCTAATATTTTACTGCAACCCCCCCCCCCCCCCCCCCCAGCCTTCCGTTTCAGAGGGGCTTGATATTGATCACACTCATGGTTTTAATCTGGTCATGCATCGAATCACATTGTACAGTCATATTCACGTATTATTATGTAAATGATCGAATAAACTGACGTTATTTTAATTTTATTATTGTGTTAAGAGGGTTAAAAAAAACAGACTTAGAAAACGAACATGATCTTGATCACCATAATATCTGTATATATCATAGAAATTATAAAGATTACTTACACTACATAATTATCTAAATAACACAATGTAATAGACTCAGTTTTGTTAGTTGAATCATAAATCATCGTTATTTATTGGTTTTATAATTAGATAGTAATGGGTAATGGATAAGGGTTGACTGTGATATCATTGTGTTTGTATTGGTTTATAAAAGTGATGAACGACGATTTCATTGAAACAACAACATAATAACAATTAAGATAACAACAAAGTAATTGGTAAGATCAAATAGAAAATGTCATAAGAGATCCAAAATCCAAAAATGAATTTAAGATATAAATAAAGAAAATATTAATAATTTTAAAAATATGTACATGCAAGTGCGTGTGCTTGTATATGGTACAAATTTATGCATGTATTAAATGACACTCATTCAAACAATGTTTTGATCCCATAATCTGGGAGAGAATTTCAATTTATATGTAAATTGGTAGTGCATATGGTATGCCTATTGCCGGTTGCCTACGTACAACCATACACATGCTTTCTTAGCAGTCCGTAAAACAAACGAACACAATTGCTCTTGGCTACTGTGTCCCGTAGCAACTATACCGTTTCGATTCGTTGTAGAGCAATTTGATCATCTTTGCTGGTTTCCTACTAATAACATACCATAGACGTGTATTCATTTATGCATAGGTTTAAGTAAACACGAGTCTCTCGTGTTGTAATAAATACCTATTCTCTATTAATGTAATCGTAACAATTATCCAAACGCATTCACTGATTTCCTGCCTGGCATCCAAACAGGTAATTCCTTGCTCGTGTTTGTCATCAATGCTTCAATAATAAAATTAGATTACTATAATAATTATAATATGTGCATGGACCCTACCACGATCACGATGACGATCTGCGTATTACCATATCATAAAAGGCACATATTTATATGAGAATAAAGTTGTGTTGTGGGCCATGATTCGCATTTGAAGCAAAGCACTGAAATAAGTGAAACCCCAATTTTGGGTGTGGGGGTATACTATGGCCCGGGAAATCCTTTTTCCTATACTACAAAGTACAAACCACGTTTAAATTGGCTTGCATATTCTGGAAAATAATTCTATCATCCATACATCAGCTAGTACAGCTGTTTGTATGTTCTTTTTTTCTCTCTTCATCTTAAATGTCAAGGTCCGAGCTGTTGTCATGGTAACGCGATCTCACCTTCCATGTTTTCCAGTAACCTGACCTGCGGACGAGTGAGACTTCTTAGTTAAATCACAAAGGAGTTGGAATTCAACTCGTTTTTCGCCTCAATACTTTACACTCGCACTCACTCGTACACACTCTCCGTTGCTCTCTCCCTCTCATTGAAAAAAGCCTATACTGTCGATTTGAGAGCCTCTCTTCTCCACACAGTATCTTTGCATCTGTGCACAGCAGCAGCTAGCTAAACGCTGCTAGAACAACCGCATCACTTGCATGTTGTGTTGAGTGGATGGCTAATGTTGAAAGACTCGGAACGGAATTAAGCACTTCATTAATTCTTAATTTATTTGGAATCGCTAGAGACAGCTAAAGCATCTGCGGGTTTAACACAGTGGCGGGAAAAAAAGAGGGCTCTGATGAGATGCATATTGGCTGAGTGGAGCAGACAACGTTAATAAGGCAAGAAGCGACAGAGAAAAGGCGTCGCTCCCACTGTAGCGTGCATTTTCAGTCGCAAGCATACATCCCATCGAGCGGAAACATCATGCATAACAAACAACACACGATATGACCAGGCTCCACTGACGCTCACCATTTTAATCATTTAAACAAAAATCGAGGGAAATATTGCCGTGAACATTTTTAATATTTCATCCTTCTACATCGCCTTAGTCGGCTGCATTGTGGTGTCATTTTGGAAGCAAGAGGAGAATGGTAAACATGGAGATAACTCGAGTGGTTGCCAGCCTACTGAGGAGCATGGAATGCTTGTCTCTACTCATATTAGGATTATCTCTATCAGCATACTCGGGTAAAATCACAAAATGTAAGTAGATCCTGAGAATTCCAAGACTTCGTTTTATTTAAAGGATATTGGCGACTTTAATAATATATTCTAATCAATTTTATGAATATCCTTTTGACATGCAAGAAGACAAATTTACTGACAGATTTTGTTTCCTTAAAAATATAGGCACATTTTGAAATGTAAATTTTGATAGCAACCGCTCTTAAGAATTCCTCTCCCTCTCACTTTCACTCTTTCATTTCTTCCCTGATTCTGTTTTTTGTGTTTGCCTTTAAGTCTGTTTTAGTGGCGTGTTTAATTTAAGAGCTGTAAGTGTAAATTATTTAAAGGGTTTTTAATGGCTATATCGCAGTTGGGCCTTGAGGGGGAGGGGTCTGACCGTATGCCGAATATTCGTCTGCCTGTGTGTGTGTCAATGATTATAAGTTGTTTCATTTGATATTTTACTATTTTCGTCATTATCATACTTCCTTTTAATGCCCGGAAGATGTTAACACTACGAACAGTATGAGGCTGTTTAACCGCCATGTTTTTCATCTCTGTGTAACATCGATCAATACATGCATTGTAATATTACACGATCAAAACGCTTTCTAAGTTTTGATACTGCCTTATAAGCTGGACAATTTTTTCCAAGAATTTATTTTCTCAACTCAATTTAAATTTTTACATCCTCCTTTTTGTTGAAATGTGAGGATAAAGATTCTGAGAATCTCGTTTGCTCTTCTTGATTCAAAATTTATTCAAAGAATACAAATTACGTTAAAAATTACTGATATGTCATTTTGCAGGCATATCAATTTTCTTCTACTATAAGAATCACGTTAATATCGTGATTGTAAGCATATTTGTAGCTTTTCGTTCCTAATGTAGAGAAAATATTTGATCTGCCATTTTGTATTCTTCCCCTCGACTCTCAACAGCCACAATAAGTATGACAAATCCTTTGTATAACTTCGAAACGTGCACAGTACTCGAAAGTACCGGTCCCATGCACCTTATATACATTAACGATAATACCTATATTTAAAGGTACCCTGTACTATCATTTGGCTATGCCGAAATACTTATATCTGTTTAAAGCGTTTGGGAAATCAATGCAATCCACAAGAAATAAAAACGAATTGATAATTGTTTTTCATAATTTAGTTTGAGGGTTATTTCGGTATGTCCTTGAAGTGCATTTAAATGACGCTCTATAAGAAAGCAAAGAAAGCACAAAATATAAGCAGTTTCCTTTTAACACAGGAAATGTCCTCTTCTATATCTATATTCATTGATTATAAGATTAAAATTATGTATTGAAATAACGTCCACTTCATGAAAACAAAGTATCGAAAACCGCAAGATGCCAAAATATATTTGGTATTCCGATCAGGAAATAAAGCTTCACAAATAATAATAATGATAACAATAATATTATTGTTCGTTCTTATAGCGCTTTTCAGGACCGCAGACCATCTCAAAGCGCTTTACAAAATAAAATACTATTACCCCAGTCATCGGATTCAAGCTTACCCACACACAATGTATGCACATTTTCCACTCCCTGGGGAGCATCCCGGCCAGGCGTCATTTTTACAAGCGCATACTGTATTGCTTATCTAACCACATAACTTTCGCGTCCTACCGGGTACCCATTTAATACCTGGGTGGAGAGTAAAGTGTAATTTTTCCTAGCTCGCTTTGCTCGCTCGAACAATTTAGAGACGGGATAGGTTCAGGCAGCGAGGTCCATAAATATCCCCTTATGATTATGACAATATTTGGGCACCTCGCTGCCCGAATATCGTCATGATTCGGGCAGCATGATGCCCGAATATACCCTAATTTATTCTATTTTTTTATATCGAAATGAAATGTATACCACAAGATAATGCCTTTCCCCTCGCTTCTACTAATATTGGAACGATATAGTCCAGGGGAGCAAGGCCCTTAGCTATGTTTGCCCGCGCGCCCGTACTACATAATATGGGATAAATTATATTTTCGGGCAAGAGGCCCTCACGACCCTCACGCGATAACGTGCCCGTACGTCTTTGTGTACGAGGGATGGAAAACAGAGACCCAAAACTTTAGAACTCCTAAAAGGGTAACGCGACTAAAAATAAGTTGAAAAACGCTGATATAGTAAACTAAGGACTGGCGCCCCCCCCCCCCCCCCTCCCAATGATTGAGGCAACGCTACGCCACTGCGTGGGACAAACGCTCTTTGACTATTCGAAAATCTTTCCGGGGTTTTCCCGTCTTTGGCAGACCATCATGATGATTCTTCATTTTATCAAAAGGTCGCATCGCATACAAATTTTCTTGTTCATCGTTTCTACATAAAGTCAACCAGAAATACAACCTCTTCGTGTAGAATTTGAATTCAAATTCCAGCATACCTCCGGTGTTCAAAATGCATGAGATTGAATCATTTCGACGTTATGACATCGTACTGAATATTGAGGGAAAAACAGGTTTTTGATTTATTTTATTTGTTTCTTATTTCATCATACAAGAGCATTCAGTCAACGCTGTTGCATGAGTATACATTATTCATTTCATTCTTAAGGCTCATTCGAATCAGTGGTAGCATGAAGCTCCGAAGCTCGAAGAGAAATTCGTCCTTCCAAACACGCCGCTTGTTTTTTTCAGAAGAGACTTTCCAATGTATTTAAATCGAACATTCTCCCCCAGGCATGGAAATGTTTGATGAGGTCTGAAGAGAGGGTGTAAACTGGTAAAGAAGAAGGCTGTATGTGAACAGAACCGTAGATCAAAAGGGACTTTCTAAAATGATGATTCTGATTAAGACTCGTGATTAGAAAGAGGAATCAATGGCCGTATAAACTTGATCAACCCTGTTTAAAAACAAACGAATCTCAACTTAATTTTGTTTGAATCAGTATTGTGCTCTTTCTCATTGCGCAACGTTGGGTTTCCTTTTTGATAGCTAATCAGAACTGAAGCGTTGTTAAAAAAAGATGATGTCTTTGCATGTGTATCAAAAAAGGCTCTCTAATCTTAAAAATAATCTTAATAGGGGGTAATTTTTCCGTTGGTAATTGGCTGGGGTTGATTGTCCAGGCGGTAATTGTCCTATAGAACCCATGTTTATACCACAGTCTAGACTCCAAACCGACTCTAAACCGACTAATTCTTGGCTATTGTTGGTGTGGTACCCCACTTTCCATAGACGGCCATGCATGAGACCCGAATAGTGATCGAAGAGATCAGAGGAAGTAGGTGTCAGTATCAAGAGAATTACAAAGCTCTCAGAAGAGGCTTTTAATCTTGATTTGAATTTTTGGGGATTTTCTCTTGTTTTTCGTAGGCTGGTATGTTTTCTTTTCGACAGACAGTAAATTAGGTCTAAAGTGTGATTCGATAGAGGAGGCATTTGCCCGTGTTTCAAAAGAAGTTTTCCAATCAGTATGGTTACGGTATGAATCCTGAATACTTCTGTCACTCATCATACCATGATAGATCTTACGATAGCTGGTGGAGAAGACAGTAGCGTGATTGGAAAGAGTAGTTCTTTACCAAGATGAACACTGAACAGGACTATCTTGTAAAAGATGCTTTCCGACCTTGACTATAATCAAGGATTATTTTCTTGCTCATCGTACGACGTTGGGTTTTCTCTTCGATGGACCATGTTGCCTAGACGATGAATCCAAAAGCTTTGTTTGAAAGAGGGGAAAGAGGTATAACCGATATGCCATTATACTCAGCCTTCTTTACCCTTCCCTTTGTTGAACCCCCATCGCCTTCCATTCACCAGAATCAGTTTCATCTCCTGGCATTTCTACCGCTCCACTCAAAGCGACATTCAAAAATATCCTCGAACATGTCCAAACCAATGAATGTTAACCATGTTTAACAGCGCCATTACAATCAGAAGACGTTTAAATTACCGATGAGTTACACGCAGATTTGCCCTTGCTAAGTGTGGCGCCAGAAAACATCACGTGGCGCGTTGATTTATAGTTATTAGATAAAAGTGATTAATTTATTTCATGTCCATCAATCTGCATTACACCTTCATTGATGTTGTGACAGTAATGTGTAGATGGATGACAGGTAGGAAAACATGTGATTTGATAATGTAAAGTGTCTCGCATTTTCGACTGTTTGAAAAGAAAATAAGCACGTAGGCTATTTGAAACAAAACCAACGGATAAAATATGTCTAGGCCTATCTTTACGAGTGACAATTTTGAGTGTGAATTGATTTTTTTTTCTTCTTTATTAAACCATTGCCATTTTAAATGATAAGTATCATGATGACATTTTTTCATTTTTGTCAGTGTAAAATGTATGGTAACAAGCTTTCGCCGAGGTATGGTATCTCGTAAATACATCATGCTCCAATTTTTTTGGCCTCGTATCCCGATGAATTATTTAGGAAATGATTTCCATGAGGTAAAGAAGAAAATTTGATTGAATTACTTTGTGAATGGCGCTAATGTCGTCTTTAGGATTTCCTCGTTCATTGCAAATGCATTTAGCCCAAGGAAATCGACTCCTCATGCATGTACTTTGATGATGGGTAAAAACATGGTTGTTTCAACATGAAATGGTAACGGAGGAGAGTAATTCGTGAGCAATTTCGGATTCCTTTTTAGGTATATTGCTTTCCCATTCACGACTAGACATACGAATCCACTATTTAGCATTCATTGCGAAATACGTACAGCAAATATTTTGTGAATAAGCCCGTGGCGCTTTGGTCCATAGTAATTGGGGAAGCGCTGTAGTTGAGTGTGCTGTGAAAGCATTTTCATTTGACATGCCGTGACGGGTAATAACGATTCATCTATCATCGTACCTCGTGTTAGACGAGAAGCTGACTTTTGTTTTATTTATAGCGTCCCTCTAGACAGGCAGATAATAAGACAAAACACAGGCCTGCATGCCTCCATCAAAGTCACATTGTTCTCCCTTTTGAATAGAAAAATAGATGGAAAATCGTAGCTTAAAAGTCATGTGATTCTACAATGTATAATATTACGAGCAAGAGACGTTCTTTGATGAGGATTCCGATGTTTTATTAAACGGGGGAGACATAAACACCGGAATATCTGCAAATAGATGTAAAAAACAAATATCTCACGGCTAAACAAAAATAGCTCAAAGGTCTGCTGATTGTTATCGCTTGGAGCACGACTATGCTAATTTTCTTTGAAGAAGACGCAGAGAAAAATGAACATAACGAACCAGCAAGGGAGACCCTCGGATACTGAACTACAGGAAATAAATGAAATGCCAACCAAATAAATAAACTAGCTGGAACCGTTTCAATGTCAATGATAGATTTCATCACCATCAGCCAAGCGGAGTTTTACTCCCATGAAGTATCACCTTAACCAAAACACGTCTATGGTTCAACCCGGGAGTAGAATTCGCTTCTCCAGACATTACCAGTTGGCAATAATGCACGTCTTTTTCCTATTTACAGAAGGTCTGTGATCATGTTTCAACAAGTAAAGGTTACAAAATGTCACCCGCAATGCTTGCCTCGATGACGATAGTATATGGTCAAGAATGCAAGGGTCTATCCTCACATTTTAATGTTTCTTAACATAATATTCCGATGAAAAGTTGAAACGAGAGGTAACATTTAAACGTTTTGTGTGTCGCCGTGTAAAGGATATGCTTTTATTTTTGATACATACCGAAGAGACGAGTGATTTTAAAGACACAAGAAGAGCTTCTATTATGATTAATATATGAATAATGTAAAAGCTATTGCCATATTACAGACAAAATAACTAGTGAAATTGAAAGCGAATACAAATCGCTATCGTGTATTTGTTATTATAGTCTTTTGCAGAAGCTATATCCGAATTGCATTATCCGCATACAGTCAATGCCCTTTTAATATTATTGCAATTACTATTAATGAGTCCACACATCAGTGCGGCATATTGGAATGGTTTTTATCACTATGCAATTAATGTATTGAGATGAGAGTAAAATGTTGTATTATGAAAAAGTCCCCACATTACATCGCAATAAAATTCATCATGCTTTTTTGTTTTTACTCTCAATAACATCTACTACCACATTAAACAAAATATAACTCTTTACTATTCGATTAAAGATACACAGTTCGATTAATGCCTATCAGATACTGTTGTGTATAGCTTCATGTCATTAAAACATTTTTGACGTTTTTGAGAATAATGGTTTGCAACAGTCTTTCTACGTGGAAAGAGGCTCAGTCCACTCGCTTGGAAGCCTTGCTACAAGCTTTGGTCTATCAGGCCTGTCGTTGATATTTGTGGTGTTGGTCCGGCCCCTTGAGTGATGAAGCAATTTAACACCACGTGACCTCAGGTTCACGTTCCTGGCATACAATCGGGTATTTACATGAATATCATGAACAGATCTAATCCATCATAAGTGAGCAGTCTATACATAGTCCTCATCTATCATACACCCACACCTCTTAGCCCGATGGTGTATCTATGGGGGTATCAGGGGGACATGCCCTTCTCATCATCAAAGGAGAGAAAGAGAGAGAGAGAGAGAGAGAGAGAGAGAGAGAGAGAATCGAGAGAGAACGAGAGAAAGTGAGCAAATATTACCCTACCAAGCTCCCAGACCCTTCCACGCTCCCTTGAATTCTCATCTCATGAGCTGTATAGTATGATCAAACTAAGTGCCCCCCGCCCCAATATCCGTGCCTGGATCAACGTTACGCCACTGTCTATGCAGCCATAGTCATTTCGCTAAAGAATAATTTATCATATTAAGAGCTAATGTAAGACCTTTAAATGATGTTTCAAACGGAGGAGATAATGTGGAAATATAATCGAGTGAGATGTATATCTTTTTTTATTACTTCTAATATCCACGCAGTCAATCTGACTGAATAAATCTAAAATCATAGATTTTGTTAAGAAGTATAAGGTATTATTCCAAATCATCGCCACCACAATTATAATCGTCTCACACCACCATTTGGGGCTATTTTTCAATATGCATTTCAAACGAACTTTTACAGAGCCTTTCGGGCATAATTATTACATTGTGTTGTAGAATACCTCTAATGCTTTCAAACACAGAATTCTTCTGTCAAATTACATTATTTCAATGCCATTCAGACTCGGAAGGTCGCCTTGCATTAATGGATCATCTTAATAAACCTAGTCATTTTTTGACGCCCTTGAATCTATAGAAGCTTTTCATTAATTGATTTCCTCTCACTTTTTAACCTTGGATAGAGAGGATCGACTGCACTTTGAAGGGGGTGATTGACACAAAGAGAAAGTTTGGATATAGTTCTTGCTGGTATGCTGTCGAGAGGGAGTGGGCGCGGGGGCGGGAGGGGGGGGGGCATCATGCAGACCAAGGCTGGTTGATCTCCCGACTTCCTTGTCAGCAAGTCAATCGGTCGCAATTTAATTTACAACTCATACAAATTTAATATTACACCTCGTATTCCATAATCTACTTTTTAACATGCATCTAATATTATATAGTGGTCTAATGTATTGGGCTCTTAGCTCAAATCTAAATATAAACCTATTGTAGATCACATTGTCAATTGTAGTCAATATTATTTAAAAATTAATACCGACCAAGCCTGACGGTGTGGAATACCCCTCTTCGAATCAGTACTGATATTAATTAATGAAATTGCATGGAGATTACAATGAGTCTGGTATAATAACAAATCTCTCTTTCTCATCGATGCTTTTTTAATTTCCATTCGCTCGTACAAATTACTGTTTTGTTTTGTTTGTGTACTATTAGTTTGATTGGTTTATACTTTCTATATACTGCGTTAGATTTATCTTTTTGGCCCAGATATTAGTCATTCTTTATTATCTATTTTAATCAACGAATGTTGTTAGATGAATCGATAGGATATGTCATCTATTATCGTCCCACGAAAACTTGTCGTATGTAGGCGAGCACGGCGACCACATCACTCATTAAATACCATGTATAACATTATCGCTTGGACGTTGCACCAGCCATGCTGACGTCATAGAGCCTCGATCTGCCTGGCGTCGAAGTTATAAGATGCATCAAGCATCTGGGTGTTATAGATATATTGTGAATATTTCAAGACAACCATAGAGTATGACGTAATAGGTGGTGTTAGCAGGCCGTCTTGCCATATCAAATCAGGTCATCAATAATTTATTCTTATTTTCTTTATACGTTCGTTACTAATTATAGACATGTATTGCTACCATCGCCCACTTCCACGAATGCAGACATTATCTCGTATCTTCATTTTGTTGAATTTTCTTAAAAGAAAAGCAATGTGTAATTCTCAAAACAAAATAGTTTCAGCAAACTCGGAAAAATGCTACTCAAAATGTTACGTACGATTATAATCACGTAATTTTGAAATAGGCCTATTCCTGAACATAATGTTCAAATACATTACAAAGAATTGTTTAATGTTATTTCATTCTTGAAACCCTCTCAGCTTTACTTCATTGTGCCAAGTTGTCTAGGTCTTTCAATATCTCAGTTCATCGATAATCGGAGCATTTAGTTTCTATTTAATCATGATTACGAAAACAGTTTACTAAAAGACTTATTTAGTCAAGATAAGGTGGGATCTAGACTAAGTCCGCAACAAGAAATAGACCGGTTCATCTGAAATATTCATGAAGTTAATATGGTAATTATTATAGACATCAGATTTAAGATGTCGCTGTGAAAGATCCTGTTTTAACTACAAACCTCGTCTGTATTCATGAAATAAAGATCTTGATTCGATGTTCGTGCATGATTGAAAGCAATAACAATGTTGCCATGGCGACGAAAGAAAGCATTTCCGTAACTAATCGATGAGACTAATATCCGAGCATTGTGGGTTTGTTCATCTTTTATCAGTCTAATGTACCCACAACAGAATCAAATATTAATTTACCTTTCGCGTAGTAATATTTTTATTGGCACTTCTGGCTATTGATGAAAAGGTAAGCCACTCTCCAATAGGGAACTTTGCTATTCGTGTGGATGAAATGATATTGGATCTTCATTGGACAGAGGCGGGTCAAGCATTCAGCTTGCAGAGGCCGCAAAAGTCTGAATAATCTCTGCTAAGGAAAAGGGCAAAGAATAAAGGTTATCAAATTCAGTGGTATCTGTTGACAAGCGTTTTTAATATCACCTTTGTTGTGTAAAAAACAGAGGTTATATGTTTTAAATAACATTGTACAGGACAACATGAACTATATACAATGAAAGACATGCTAGATAACATACTACATTGAAACATAAAAAACATAATTACATTAAAACAAGTATTTTTGAGCCAATAATATTATTGAAGCATAATGGGGTAAGCTTGGTTAAAATGGTTGTTATGGTGTGAGTTATG
The DNA here is from genome assembly GCA_035222895.1 of Strongylocentrotus droebachiensis. NCBI lineage: Eukaryota > Metazoa > Echinodermata > Echinoidea > Camarodonta > Strongylocentrotidae > Strongylocentrotus > Strongylocentrotus droebachiensis. Next base: position 20,256 of record JAVYIG010016910.1, read on the forward strand.
GTGGTTTTTTTTTTCAAGTGCCCTTTCAGTCCATATTTTTCCAGGGGTACACACTATTATTCACCTGTTTTGTTTTGCGTGTAGTTTGTTTGCGGAGACGGGGAGCATAGACCCCATGCCCCACAGATCCAGCCTCCACACTGAGTAGAAATGAACCAAAATGAACCTGTACTTGATAGCCCAAGAAATGGCGACCTATAGCCTGCCGCTAGCTGCCGCGGCGCCTTTTGGTTTTAGTCACGTGACCAAGGCAGACGGGTAAACGAGAGAAGGGATGAATTAACATGATTGGTCGATTTCATAGCTGGTTAGATACTCAAATCGTCTCGCGATAGAAACGTGATACCAATTTCAAGCATATCAAGCAGGTATGATTTTAGTGTAGACCGCATTGCTCGTGCTGTGATACACATTAAAGCACTACACGTATGTGCTTGCTGTATATAAATATTATGTTAACAAGTAACAGGTTTGTTGTGTAGTTATTCAAAGGCTTTAGAACTACAGTTGTATTGAAACAATGAAAAAGATAAGTAAGAGTATAGGATGTGTAGTCTTTTTATTTGCTTTGTACGATTTAATCGAGGATGGAATCGTTTAAAATATGCTAGGGGAAATAGATATGACTGTATAGCAATATAATAAGAAGTGAACAAACACCATGCAAGCTCCATTTTATCCATGTGTTCTCGATTTGGGTCTTGAAATTTACAGGTATATTTATAAGAATAGTGTGTTACATGTAGTTCATAAAGCATCATTTTTATAGTACAGGCCTAGACTCTAATTCAACAACAAAATGTATAGAACTTTTTTAAATGGGACAGTGAAAATATTCTTTCAATACTAGTTCTCTTTCTGTCTTGAAGGTACCAATAAAGTTCGTTTTAGTTTCGTTGACCTTTGAAACGAATATATGAATATTCTGTAATAAACAATGATATTACGCCTTGATCTATTCAATAAAATATAAAAATATACGACCGTCACAAAGATTACTTTCTTATACAGTGCGTCCCAGAAAAAACGAAACCGAGAAGTATCGATGTTCTATCATAACTTAATCACAACTATAATTAATGAATGATACATATTTGGGAAGCTTAGAGTCTCCTCTTCCGTGTGATGCTACTCAGATAATGCATATTTTACGCATGAGTGATTAAAAGCAATTTGAAGGAAGGAAACCAAAAAGACATTTGGCGGGCGGTATCTGAATTTCGAAGAAAAATTCACATTTCTAGAAAGTTGAGTTTCTGCCCTTTCATATGACACCTCAATCAGAAAAAAATGAGCGAGGAATGACAAAGTTCTGTTTGTTTAAAGTAGTGCTTGCATTTCCATAATTTTATTAAACGAATTCGTTTTCACTAGCTGCCTGCCGTAATCAATAAACGAAATTAACAAAAGACTTAACTCCGTTTCGTTGACAATCAGCTGTAGACAGAGGCTTCATGCATGGCTGATTGTCAACGAAACGGAGTTAAGTCTTTTGTCAAATCTGCTTTTTGCTACGGCAGGCACCCAGTGAAAACGAATTCGTTTGTTAAAATTATGAAAATGTAAGGGCTACTTTAAACAAACAGAACTTTGTTATTCCTGGCTCATTTTTCTTGATTGAGGTATCATATGAAAGAGCAGAAAATGAACTTTCTAGAAATATGAATTTTTCTTAGAAATCCAGATACCGCCCGCCAAATTACTTTTTGGTTTCCTTCCTTCAAATTGCTTTTAATCACTCATGCGTGAAATATGCATCACGTGAGTAGCATCAACTGAAAGAAGATACTCTAAGCTTTCCAAATATGTATCATTCATTAATTATGGTTGTGATTAAGTTATGATAAAACATCGATACTTCTCGGTTTCGTTTTTTCTGGGACGCACTGTATAATAATCCAAACTGCAGTAAATGTACCCCAAAGGAAATACATCTCTCTTACAATGTAGGTAGACCTATAACGCAGTTGCAAATAATTGATATTGATAATCAAGGCCTTTATAATTATAAAAGTGAGTCAAAGTTGGGTTATGCAAAGTGACCTGAAATCACAGCACCAGAGCCAGGCAAAATGTGGACATTAAACATTACTATTCTCCTTGCAAAGTGACTTATGGGATACGGGGACGTTGCAATAGACCGACGCGGCGGCCCGCACGAGACCGAACATTAATCGGTGAAAGTTTTGAACAGTTTTCAGGAGACTGATGATTTTATTCTCGTGCACTGTTGGTCTTGTGGGCTGTGGCCATGTGATACGTTCACGAATCATGAGACTCGTGCGAATCCACACTTGAGATAAACACTTGACTTTTATACTCCTCAAAAGAAACGTATCGTTTAACAGGCGATCATATTATTTAATCGGGGACATGCTGGTATCTCTGGTTTAATTTTACAGCATTATATTTTTTTTTGCGTTATGTTTCATGAGACTAGTGCGAATCCACACAGGGTAAACACTTGACTTTGGTACTCCTCAGAAGAAACGTATACATCATTATACGTTTAACAGGCGATCATATTGTTTTACCAGGGACATGCTGGTACCTCTGGTTTAATTTTACAGCATTATTTTTCATTAATGAAAACGTATGGTTGGATGGATAACGAGGTTTCTGTGTTTATTAAGTGTCATTAATAACACCTCATCGTTGATGAATAAGGTTAATGTATATCATTAATATATCATTAATGAGACCTCATTGTTGATGAATAAGGTTAATGTATATCATTAATATATCATTAATGAGACATCATTGTTGATGAATAAGGTTAATGAATCATTAATATATCATTGATGATACATTAATGTGGCATTATAATATCATCAATGATCATGATATGGATATGGCTTGATGTCACACAATGTCTTACCAATCAGCACCATTCGTCTTTCACTATACCACTCTACTTAATAACTTTCCCCTGGCTTTCATACTCATAGACACCATGTACTCTCTTTATCCTTTTCCTGCTCACTGCTTTTCTGAGGGCGTGGTTGTTTCTTAAATGGATTTAAAATAATTTGTTAATTTATGCTATTACCAGAATCTATGAATACACAGCTAATATATGAATCCACAGATATTCTTCTCGATCCTGATTTTTTTTTTTTTTTTTTTTAAGTGTTTTGTTTTTTGAGAGAGGATTCTGAGGAATATAGCATAAAAGGACATTGTTTATAGCTACATTAATTTGAACCAGTAGTACATAATAATGCAAGATAATAACACTGTTCGCCAGAAGACAGTCTGAAGTCCCACATAAATTGGCTCCTATCGCCCGGAGATCTTAATATTCTAGATATCTGACGGAAGATGGGAAAAGATTTTGCGGTTGATTAATTCCCCCATCACCGATGTATTATTTCTGAAAGGCAGCATGCCGTTGCATATGGTTTTTAGGTCTAAGCAGGAATCCGTGTGGTATGTATTACTGTACACGGCTATTCAGAGTGACCTATATACTTCACATCTCAGCCAGCCATTCATTGTCAGTTTGAAGTAAGATGGAAGCCCTCAGGAGGATAGTGCATGCTGAAACGCTGCGATTCTAAAAACCCTTCTATATCTCCAGAAGGTGGGGAAGTGAAGTGAGATGATAGGGAATAGACTCACACCCTGGTAGCGACCAATGTGACCTCATGACCTTTATAACACTCTCATCAGCAGGTACTCTAATGGATGTGCTCCATATTTTATGTATATCTTTTTTTCTTTCAACAAAATCGCAAGAAAGTGTCATTTCCATATATTTTTTTCTTTTCGGGGAATATGGTAATACCAATAAATAAGACAGTTCGTGATTTTGTTTTAATTTGATATTGGAAAACGTCAAAACTCTCGAGTTTTCATTCGTTTGTTAATACCTCCATGATATACCCCTTTGTGAATTTGTAAATGGTTATCTGGTTTTCGTTTATGTAATCAAATGTAATGCACACTTTTTGCAATGTATGCAATTCGCATTCTGACCATTGAAATACAATTATTCGAAACATGTGAATGAAATAATTTGTAACAAGACACCTAACAAAGATTTGTGCATTAAGTTTGATTACATTACAAAAATGGCCTTTGGTAAATTTAGAATATATGTCTAATGTCATCTCTTATCCATAACCAGAATTTTTATTCCCCAATTCCAAACTCGATATGGATCAATCTAATTCGGAATGTAAATGTAAATGTTTAGTAGTTTATCAAGCGCAGTATCAGTTTTTGCGATAACGCATACCAATTTTGGTCATATATTTAAAACAAGGGAAACGCTCTCGGCGGTCTCGCCTGCATAACGCAATTCAATATGATAAACCAGAACGTCAATGACGCACATTGTAGTGCTCATCCGCATCTCGCAACAACAAATATCGTGGTACACTTTTGAACTGGTCAAAAAATAAAAATGTGATGCCCTGGAAGGGACATAATTTCATTTCATTTGCATAAAGTACCATAAATAATCAATGGAGCAAAATCTCAAAATTCTGTGTAGAAGTTTAGTGTTCCAAATTTAGCTCTACCAGATAAGGCAAACCAAATCAAAATCGGTCAAGAAATGAGGGAGAAGAAGCAATTTTTGTGATTTTTAAATTATTTTTGGAATAAATTTGCATTATTATCATAATTAATCAATGGGAGTAAAATCTCAAAATTCTGTGTAGAAGTTTAGTGTTCCAAATTTAGCTCTACCAGATAAGGCAAACCAAATCAAAATCGGTCAAGAAATGAGGGAGAAGAAGCAATTTTTGTTATTTTTGGAAAAAATTTGCATAAATTACCATTATTAATTAATGGAGAACAATTTCAAAATTCGGTGTAGAAGTTTAGTGTACCAAAGTTAGCTCTACCAGATAAAGCAAACCAAATCAAAATCGGTCGAGAAATGAAGGAGAAGAAGCATTTTTTGTGATTTCAAATAAATTTGCATAAATTAGCATAGATAATGAATTTCACGATTCTGTGTACAAGTTTTAAATCCCCCTCCTAGCCCTATCATATGAAACAATCAGAATCAAAATCGGTTGAAAAATAAGGAAGCATTTTGAAAATCTTGATGATGATGCCACAACATAGTCCAAGTCTGTTGACCTGAAATGACCTTTGACCTTGACTTTGTGATCTGAAATTCTACTCACATGATTGGGGATACTTGATTACCCTATAATCCAAGTTTCATTGACTAAGAACCTATACTTTAAAAATTATATCAAAAATTCAAAAACTTAACCTTAGGTTAAGTTTTTGATGTTGACGCCGTCGCCGCCGTCGCCGCCGTCGCCGCCGTCACCGGAAAAGCGGCGCCTATGTCTCGCTTTTTGCTACGCAGGCGAGACAAAAAGTAATCATGAGAATGTAATAATGCCCTCAATCGAATATCATTCAAGGGCCCCGTATTATAAAGATTTATAATCAAGCGGAAGTTGGATAAATCCAGCGGAAGTTGGATAAATCCAGCGGATCTTTGACAAATCCAGCGGATCTCTTTAAATCAAGCGGAAGTTGGATAACCCGTATTATAAAGATTCATGATCAAGCGGAAGTTTAATAAATCAAGCGGAACTTTGACAAATCAAGCGGATCTTTGACAAATCCAGCGGATCTTTTTAAATCAAGCGGAAGTTTGATAACGCGTATTATAAAGAAAGTTCCGCTTGAAATCAAGCGGAAAATCCGGCGGATCTCTTATAATTGATTGTATCTTTCCGCTGGATTTTTATCAAGTGGTAAGTTACAATCAAAGATGGCAGCCATACTGCTAGTCCTGCAGGAAGAGGCCGGTAGGCAACTACGGAGGGAACGAGTCTTCCGAGACAGAGTAGACCCTCTGGATAGGACCGACAGTGATATCTGGCGGAAATACAGGTTCACAAGGGCTCGTGGATCAACTTGCATTAAGTCATCCCACAGCCAGGAATTGTAGTTTAACAGTCATATCAACGGTAACATTTACCGCAGCTCCTTGAGGTGCGGTAAATGTATATTCAGTATATTCTGCCATTCTGTTCACTAACTTCACATTATTCAACATCCATGCCATTCAAACCTCAATCCGACAATACAGGGAAACATTCCCTATGTCATTAAGTTCACATCAATCTATCTTGCTTCTCTCCTTGAAAACCAGCCTTGATGTCCAATGAAGATAGACACCTCACTTGCACATGGAAATATCCATTCACTGATCTCCACACAAAGAACTATCCTGAAATGATGACAATATTTAACAGATCAATTCATTAGTAATTAAGTTTGGATTTTAATTCATTTGATCCCTCGCTCGAAGGGTTTACAGAAGAGCAGAGGGGGGGGGGGGGGGGTTGCAGCTTGAGGTTCTTGAGGTTTCTTATCAAATTTAGAAGCTTAACTGTACCTTAAGGCTAATACCAGTTACATAAATCAATGCTTCACCAAGTGTTTATTACGATTTGTTCAAGCATGACTGGTCGAGTTTTGTGCAGTAGTGCTTCAATCCATTAATTTAGTACATGTATAATGCAAGTAGTCCACAGTCAGGAGGTTCACAGACTCCTCTACCTCCACTGTCTCATCTTGATTCCTGAAGAGCCATCTGTCTGATTACAGATGAACTTGAGAGAGGTATCCACATTGTTTTGGAGTTGCACGCTCCTTCTGCTGACTGCTCCTCTTTAGCCACTACTGAAGACAAGTCCACTTGCATCTTTGTAACCAATTCTGACAAGCTGGCTGTTTATGAACAAAAGATTAGTGGAAAGAAAAAAAAAAACATTTTCAAATATTGTACAAGCACTTTAAGATGTAAAGCTGACATCATCAGTGTATTTCTTCTCCTTTTTTTCTTCTACTTCTTCTAGTAATCTTCAAAAGGCTATTAGTTTTATATAATGTTGCAAAATTGTTTTTGAGTTTCTGATAGTATAATTATCAAATAAACATTTACTTTACTTGTATTAAAGAGATCTGTTGCAGAGCTAGAGCCATGAGCGCCCCCGGAGTGTGTGTTCACTTTATAATTATTATTTTACACTGCTTTCATGAACATGCCATAAAAATGAATTCATTGTATGTCTCTATACATTTACACTATTATTATTATCATTAACATACTGTTTGCTTGACAGGAGTACATTCCTTTTTTTTCATGCTTTTTTTTTGTACCGGTAAACAAACATATTTGTTATTTATTACACTTCTGGGGAGACTACCTCCAGGATATAGCCATATGCGATAATAAGGCCTTGTGTCGCTAGGCTGACCCCCCCCCCCCCCCCCACCACAAAAAATAATAATAGTAATAATAAATAAATAATCAAAAAATAAATAAATAATTTAATTAATAACAATTTCAATTCTAAAAAATCATCATAAAAAAAATTCCTATATTTTTAAAGGAGATTAAATCATTTTCTGTAGCCTTTCTTAATCACTAAAGCCAATGTTGAATGTAGACCGTTACTGTTGTCTAGAGAATATATTGTGAAAGTGGGATGGGTTGGTTGACGATTGCAACTGAAATTTCATGCTCTTCTATGGGGCAACTTACATGTAGGCCTACTTCAGACTCTGTCATCTGGCCTCTGAGCTTTAGACAGCAAGGTCCTCGTCGTGTCTACCATATCATCATGAGCTTCTGCATTACATGTACAGGCACCTGTTTGTATAGAGACATACAATGAATTCATTTTTTTGGCATGTTCATGAAAGCAGTGTAAAATAATAATTATAAAGTGAACAGCAGGGTATGTTTTTGCAGAAATTTTAGAACTTGAAGTAAGGGTGTAATAAAATATGAACTTTGAACAATACCAGTATGTAAAAAGGGATTTAGGGTTACCTAACTTTGGGTCTGGCAATGTTTTAATACATTTATGTTTTGCAATAGATCCAGAATCAAGGTTAAGAATTAATTTTGTGTCACAGCATAACCAGTAAACAATTGCCAATGTCTTAAAAATCGCATACATCTTTTAATTGGTATTATCTCTATTTCTTTCCCAGATTGGTTAAACAACATGTAATATTTATTATGAATTACCAGTCCATTGTGCTTTGCTCCTACAAGAGGCCATCGCTTTGAGGTAAAGGGCAGAAATTCAAGGCTGGAACCTCAAGGCACCCTATGATCTCTTGACAGGAAGCTGTCCTTCTCAATTCCTGGAACAGATTATAAACATTTCAATAAATATTGACAATATATGGAAGAAAATACAAAAAGAAATAGCATTATTTAATATTTTAGTTTTCTTCAATGTTTACTTTTTTAGCAAAACTTGAGGTCAATTATGTATTCTTTTTTTTATGTATTGGATTCCCCTCCCCCTTTCTACATGAGCTACAAATGTTAATTCTAAAAAGAGATATATTTGAAAATAAAATACGCTTTGAATAAACACTACAGCAACTTGTTAGTTGTCTTGTCGATGCATACCGGCAATTAGACAAAGTGGCAGATCAAGGGGGAGGGCGGGGTGAAATTTTTCAAATTTGCGAGGCCCCCCCCCAAAAAAAAAATTAGTGCCCACTACCCCACCCCCACTGAGCTAATTATCGACCGGCGCGATTTTCAAATTTTCGGGAGCAAAAAAATAGAAAAAAGAAATTACCCCCCCCCCCC
>JAVYIG010016911.1:0-28851 GCA_035222895.1 Strongylocentrotus droebachiensis
ATATTCCCTTTTATAAATACCAAACCACTATTTTTTTTTAGTTGCTGCGTACCATAGGCCTATCTATTTAAGTGATGTCTCTTTTGGTCGAAATCTGATACAATATAATTATGATTCAATCACTTATGATAGGTATTGTATGGACGTATAGACGGATCGCTTTTTTTTCTTCTTCAATCAGCAGAAATTCAAGTTATCTATCAAATGAGTTCTTTCCATTATTCATATGTTCTTCTGCGAACATGAAAAAAAGAGAAAATGATAATATAATTTTACATGATTGTCAAATAATATGTGACATATTCGGGCTTGGCTAGCTTTAAATGCATAGCTAGGGTTTTGGTTTGAGGGCAACCCACGCGTCAATGAAGGTTTCGCCCTAGAGCCAGTGGAGAGACCAATGAAGTGATGCCAGTAGGCTCGGCCACTAAACCACCCAGAGTCACGAACAAGCCACGCGTGGCAAATTTGCCGTGTAACCTACGTTATGGCCGATGATTCAATTTCATTTGGTAATTAGCTACGTTTAGGTTATAGACGTCAAGAATAGGAAGACTAACATGAAATATTTACAGGCTTGCGGAGTTATGAAACTTAAAAAGAATGTTCGTCACTTTCCCTTACCCTTCTCTTTTTAATATTTGCGTTATCACTAATGAGAGAAAATGCTGACCAAACTGAACAAAATTGTAGGCACTTTGAGCAATAAAAAGAATATTCCTTTCCTATACATTCCTCTTGAGTATTTGTCTAAAATGTAAACATTACAATAATTTGATTTGCCTTATATAAGGATGGGAATGGCTTCATCTTGAAAAAGTGTGTTGAATGACATTTAAAAAATAATTACAATGATTGGATATGCCCGGAAATATAAAAAATATTGCTAGATGACATAGTTTATGAGAAATTACAGCAAATTGCATTATTACATTAAAACTACAACTTAGTTGATTTATAGACCTCAGCCTCGATTTCTATTTAAAATATGAATATTCCTCACTTAACAATGATTACAAAATAATGATGATGACGAATCTATTCTATTTGTATGGAATATGTAATAAGTTATGATCTTATTTAAATATATTTGTGGCTTACACCCAGTAAATAATTGAAATTTCTCCCGGGAAGCATTACGTTTATAAAGTTATGATCTATTTACTGTGTATTATTTGTACTTGTCTATATCTAAGTTTTGTTGAAATGCCTTTTAAAACTGAGCTTGTAAAACTGGCAATGTAATTTAGCTTTCGGGCTACCATTTTGCAGTTGTTCTAATAAAACCATTCTACTACTATTACTACTACTAGCCTGCTCCTTACGCAATGTATTTCAAGTTATTTTAATTGATGTACATGTAATTCATGGAATATTACAAATCTTTAGCAATAATGATTATTTTATGACTGTGCCTATTGATACACTACTGCTTTCACATGTTGTGTTTGTAGAGTATTCTGGAAAATAGAATAATATAACCATCTTTGAAACAAGGTAAATAATAAGCAATCATTTTGACATCTGGTAGTAAGCTAAGGTTTTATTCGTTTATAGCTAAACCACCCTTTTAAAATGGTTTAAAGAGAGGGATGTGATGGGGCCACGAAGATGTACATGATTAGATGATCTAAAAGACAAAGGGCCTTGTTAGAGAAATCAAACTAACACAGTCTCTGTTCTAGTCAAATAGCATTCATTGAAAAACACTGGTATGACGATTTATCAGAAATTACATTATCGACTGCGGCATTTATGTTTCATCTATACTTTGTATTAAAGCAAAATTAATTCTCATGACTTGCCCGTTATAGCAACAACAAATTATGCAAAGTGGATTCAATCCATCCTTGAATTTAATAAATATGTTAACTACTTCATAATCTTCGTACTGTAAGTTCTATATGAGAGATCTGTTTTGTTGTTAGTTGCCTAAACTTGGCTAAAGTTTCTAGAGCTGGTATATTTAAGGTGTATTTTCATATATGAAGGGCACATTAATTAAATACTTTTACATTGGCGATTAATTTGAGGAGAATGTCCTCAGGGTGCAGGTTAGATGGTAATAATAATCGGAAATTGAAATTTTATCGTTGAAATTGAAAAGGAGTTACAATATTCTCACCTTGACCGGATGAAGATATCCTTGGGCCTTCAATCGATGATGCTTATCAATGCATACGTACATCATCTCCCGGAGAGGTTATGGGAGGAGGTTGGTCCTTGTCAAGGGTCCTCATCAGATGAGAGATATACGTGGTTGCTAACACGAGAACATCCAGCTTGGAGAGTTTGGTATCAGGGGGTACGGATGGTAGAGATCGCTGAAGCTCAAGGAACGCATCTCGAAGGGTCTTGACGCGGGATCGCTCCCGTGCTGCGTTCACCGGGTCGTTCGGATCATCGATGCCGTCAGCGGTGGCGGTCGCCGCAGCAGATGCAGCTACAGCGGCAGCAGCTTGAGCTGTGAGTTTGTTGCTGGTTCGATTCGTACTTCCAGCTGGGCGACCACGACCTCGTTTAGGCTTGACATCGCTCGTACTACCCGCTGTTACTATGGTTACAACATTGTTTTCTCCCGGTGATGAAGTCGTAGTTGGTCCGCTCTTCGTGATCTTGTCGGCATTCCTCTTTCGACCTCGTCGAGCAGGTTTGATGTTGGTCGTCTTCGGTTTTGGTGTAAGCTCCGTTAGGACGGGAGAGATCTCCTCTAGTTTATCCATGCTTAGAGATGGGGGCTCTAACACCAAGCTCTCAAGAAAATTCAAATTCTCTGCTCCTGTCTGATCCGACATGATTGTTCACTCAATCTCCGTGTAGAAATGCGGTGAAATGATGTGATTTAAATTGAGATCCTAAAACACACTTGTAGGCCTACCTTTGCTGGCTAATTCACAATAATAATCAGAGGAATATGATTGATATAAGTCTACAAAGTATATCTCCTTGTTAATACTAACCATATTAAAATTAATTCAATACCAGTTCAGTTAAGATTCAAGTTTTTGATGATTACCTTATCCGCGTTGCTCTACCTGTGCACGGCTTTCACTCGCTAAGGAATAAAGAGCCCCCCTCACGATAATTAAGTAATTCACAGCTTCTGTAGAAAAAAAATGACGTTTTCAGACCACTCCACTCCTCAAATAGTAACCATATAGGCTAATGATGAGTCCAGTCACTATTAGAAAGCTTTGGATGATGTTCATAATCTTCCTCTCTAACATCGACTGTGAGATGATGACCGTTATGTCGAAGAGGTTGTCGGTATGATGTTAATGAAGGGAAATCACGACGTCGACCACGAAGGCATGTGAATTTCACGATCAGTTTAAATCAAGACAGGGTACGAGATTTCACAATTCACTGCTGATTATGAATAAGACTTTTATGAAGAAGTAGTGCATAAATACCACATACTATAGACGGTTGTTTATTCCAATATTCATTTCGAGAGCATTTTGAGAACATTTCTTCTTTCAAGAGGACCTATCCTATATTCTTCAGATTTCAATATCAATTTTCTCCTATTTTCCCTTCTCTTGAAAATAAAATTTGTCTCACATAATGATGCAGTTTCATGCAGATTAATTAGGGCTATCCCCGAGGGTTAGTCGTGTCCATGGTTTCAAGTTTAAACGCCGTTCTGTCGAAGTTGATGAGAAAGTTACGCAGAATGAAAACGCTGCCCGAACCAGCCGAGCTCTCTACTAAATGAAGTGGTACGTGCAGCTCGGTCTGATCGAGTTCTCTCTGTCTCTTGCTTTGGCTCCCCGGTGAGCTAGGAGGAGAGTGAGAGAGAACTCAGATTGTGTTGGAGCCTAGCTGGTTTAGAGCGGTGTGAGATGGATGGATGACGGGAGGAGTATAAATCAGAAACCATGACAAGCAAGGCGGATGTAGCCTACATCGATAGAAAGGGGGCAGAGTCTGTGCCATAATGATGTGAAGTTAACATAGAGCGGCGGTAATATGGACGCACATGCAACGGCGCAAATATCAAAAGTCATTTTGGCATGTTAACAATATTTTAGAGATTATTTTCTGTCATATTTTGATAACGAATAGTACCAAGGGTGTCGATTTGTATCCGTGGTTGGGGGGGGGGGGGGGGAATGATGGGTGCCAAAATTTCAATTTCAATTAGCCAGGATTTCGTTTTAGGGGGTGGAAGTGAGCACGTGAAGCGTGCTAATCACTTACATAGCGCGCGAAGCGCGCTCCCTAGGGGGTTAGGTGCAGGGAGGGCGAGTTTTTCCCCTCCTCCGCGAAGCGTGGAAGCTTTGACGTTTCATTAAATTATTAGAGAAAGAAGACGATTTGTTGGTCCGTTCTCGACTCTTAATCCTTGTTTGAATCAGGTTCCCCTTCCTCCGCGCGTAGCGCGAAAGCTTGACGTTTCATTAGATTATTAAAGAAAAAAAAACGATTCGTTGTACCATCCTTGACTCTTAATCATTAATGTTTGAATTTAGTTCCCCCTTCCTCCGCGCGTGGCGTGGAAGCTTTGACGTTTCATTAAATTATTAGAGAAAGAAGACGATTCGTTGTACTGTTCTCGACTCTAAATCCTTGCCTGAATTCAGTTTCCGCGCTTCGCGCGGAAGCTTTGACGTTTTATTAGATTATTAAAGAAAGAAAACGATTCATTGTAGGCTACCATTCTCGACTCTTAATCCTTATCTGAATTCAGTTTCCCCTTCCCCCCCCCCCCCTCCACCCCTCCCGCGCGAAGCGCGGAAGCTTTGACGTTTTATTAAATTATTAGAGAAAAAAGACGATTCTTTGTACCGTTCTCGAGTCTAAATCCTTGTCTGAATTCAGTTTCCCGCTCCCGCGCAAAGCGCGGAAGCTTTCTCCTTGTCTCGATCTCATCACGAATTCGTCACAGAGTTCATCTATGTTTACACTGTCCAGGATTGTCTGATGTGCATTGCAGATTGTTACTTTTGCGCTTCGCACTTTACATTTGGCGCACTACATTTCTATGTTGCTGTTGATTGAAAAATTTAATAAATTCATCAATTCCTGATGAAGCCGTAGGAGCGAGAATTCAATTTATTATTGTCTCATATACGGTTTTTCTCATTTTACTTCGTATATATGTATGTATTATGCAAAATTAGATAGTAAAAGTGTATATTGATGGTCATCTTGCGAGTAATAATCACTAACTACTCTCATCAGGCTCTCATCATGAACTTATCTCTTCATTTTTTTTTTGATGGTGAATAATTGGGGGGGGGGGGGATGATTGTACAGGCCACCCCCCCCCCCCACCTGAAATATTGGGGGGGGGGGGGGTATATATTCCCCCCATCCCCCCCCCCCCCGGGATCGACACCCATGTCATGAATAGTACCATTATTTATTAAAATGGTAAAAATAAACTAATCGAACTAACTAATTACACCTCAGTTTTATAGTTTGATCATAATGAAGGACTGTTTTAGCCTAATGTTGAAGATCTTTCTATCTTTCTATCAAATAAGCAGTCACAAACGGAGGAAATTTATTTTCCCTATTTATTTTTAATTCATCACCTTACAAGGTCCAGCTTATTCTGAAATAAGAGACTGAACGAACAATGGTCTACATTTGCAGGTGGCATTTGTAACAACTTCCAGATTTCGTCTTTAAAAAAAAAAACCTAAAAAAACCCCAGAGACTAAAATTTAGATGACGATTCAAGGTACAAGAAATTTTTAAAAATCTTGCTTTTTCTTAAAACTATAAAATTAGGAAAGGTGATATTCGGGTGAGAGAAATACGCCCTCGTCCTCCCGCCGGCCCCTGGCCCTCAGCCCCCGGCCCCCATAAAACGTGATCTTACGCCTATGGTGTATATTAGGTAATCTTGCCAAGAAATGTTAGTGGGCCTAAAACCTGCCTATAGTGTTATTCCATTCTCTTTTGTACTTTCTGTTATTCTATTGTAATCATATATACGAGATAAAGAGAAAAAAGTAAGGGGGGGGGGGGGGTAGGGTTAGTGAGCACTAATATATAAATTTGTTTTGCTCCCGAAAATATGAAAATCATGCGGGCCGATAATTCGCTCAGTGAGGGGGGGGGGGGAGGGGGTAGTGAGCACTTATTGTTTGGCCCTCGAAAATTTGAAAAATCGCATCCTTGAGCGCCAGGGGAGGGGGCCCATCTATTTAAAAAAAAAAAAAAAAAGTGTTTTTACACGTTTTTTCTCCTAGGGGAAGCGGCCAGGGCCCCGGCCCCCCTGGATCTGCCACTTGGAGAATGGCTATAGCTACAAAGAGGAAAATGTACTGGGGGTTTGTAGGGCGTAGGGTGAAAATTATATTTCATTCAAAGCGCGCGGCCTCGAAGATACCATAATAACCTAATAAGTGGAAATGGGAGAATTTCCCCTGGATCTAAGGAGACAAATTGTGTCAAGTAAATATAGACAAAGTATCGAAAGATCCCCAAACCACCCATTATCACAAAACATAGGGCCATGTTGGCAATTTGATTATCTAAAGGGAAAAGACTTTCTTAGTAAACCTTTCGGGTATAGAACCCAGAGTAAACTAAAAAACTTCATGACAGAAACTGCCGTACCATCCCCATTCCCGCCATGGCTTTTTGAACCCCCACTGGTTTCGACCGAGTTGAGCTCTCGGATTTCAAAAGCCGACCATCCGAATGAACTACAGCAACAAAGCTTAGAATTGATTAATTCAAAATGGTCGAACCAGTTGCATATATATACAGATGGATCTAAGTTTCCGGAGAAGGGCCAATGCTCGGCTGCTTTCTATATCCCACACTTTTCTGTACACCAATGTAAAAGATTAGCGAATTTTACCTCATCGTATAGAGCCGAGTTGGCTGCCATTGTTCTTGCCCTTCAATGGATCGAAGAAACAAACATCTATACAGGTGCAGTCATTTTTAGCGACTGCTTAAGTGCCCTCACAGCCTTGAAACATTTTAGTGACGAATCTTTTGTCACAGAAATATTTATAATAACGACCCGATTGAAATATAGAGGGATCGAAATCGCTTTGGAATGGATTCCAGGCCACTGTGGGATAGTGGGAAATGAAAAGGCAGACTTCTACGCAAAAAAAGCTCTAACTCAGGAAATTGAAATGCATAATAAATTGACGTTATTTGAAAAGACAAGTTTAATTTTGTACAGTTCAAAGTTACTTTGGCAAGAAAGGTGGAATGATACCCAATCGGCATTAAAAATCCTTCAGCCAAATGTTATCTCACAATATACTTGTAAATTGGGAAGAAAAACTGAAACTATTCTTAGGCGACTACGCCTGGGAGTGTCTGGACTCAACCAAGACCTCCTACGTTTGGGCATCCACTCCACAGGTTTCTGTGACAGCTGTCCAACATTAGAAACGGTCAGACATTTTCTGATAGAATGTCCAAAGTATATAATAGAGAGGGCCATGTTAATGTCAGAAGTTAATATTTCCAAGGAAGAGGACATTATGATATGTTTACGAGAAAGTGACTCTCGTGTACAAATGGCAATTGCTCGCTTCGTTTTTAGAACGAAGCGATTATGTAAAAAGTAAAATCAAAAAGAGATGAAAAACAGAAACCACAATCAATTTGAGCTGAATAGAAGAGAAAATAGGTATTTTGTGTATAACCTTATAGGCCCGGTATTAGTGTATTGATTATTTGAAGTTTTGATCGTATAGACCTATACCTTATTTAGGCATCTTTTAAAAAATAAAATAAAACAAACAAATAATTGAAACAATTTATCATTATTTATTTGACCAATCGGAAAACATATCTTAATACTACACACATCTTTAGGGAAGTGGAAAGGAGAGAGAGAGAGAAGGATACAATCTGCTGGCCAGGGTGACAAAAGAAAGCATGTCACCCCCCTTTGAATGATTATAGTAGTTAAAAGTCATGCACTATATAAATAATCTCATGAACTAACTCATATAAACTAATAAAGCCCACAAGTGTTTTGCTTATGCAGTTGTTTTTCTCCTAATAAATAAATAAACCCTCACATACAGGTACACGACGCCCCTTTGTCTATGCCAGAGTGACCTAGGTTGAGTTTATCAACCGAGAAGCGTACGGCGTAACGTAACTCGCTGGGCTGGTAAGAAGGCATCATAGAAAGGACAGGGCCAGCGTGAGTTGGAACTGTGTGCGGATCGTGGTTTAATTTGAAATAATTTTTTGTTTTTAATTTTTTTTTTTTTGTGGAATATGACTAATATTATATTAAAATGAGATTGGAAAAGGAAAGAAAAAATAATAATTTTACCAAGACACTAAAAGAAAGAGATGCGATGAAATTGGCAACAATAGTCAATTTTGACTAATAGCCATTATAAAACCAAACGAACAACAACAACAACCCAAGTGTTCAGAGCGATAGGTTCAGCGTACATGCTGTGTGATTTCTGTTTATTTTACACCACTGTCGTCCACTCGTCCTAGCAAAACGCAATTATGGTAAGTTATAAATTGGATATTTACATAGTAAAGTGTTGCGTTATACTCTAAAATGACATATTACGTGATTAAAGTGGAAAGTATTGTGAAAATGTTGCTTTACATTGTTAGCTACGACATTTTTGTTTGCCTTCGGTCCCATATGTTAAGAATTATGTGTCTGTAAAGATCGCTGCGCAGAACGGTACAAACTACAATTAGGCAGTTCAGGTGATTTTTTTTTTGTAGGAGATAGGGGGTGATTTCTATATCATTTTAAAGATCACACTTTTATTTACACAATGCACTTTAAATTGTTCAATTTGGACCAACGGTTCCAGAGATACGGATTTTTAAAATAATTTTCAGAACCATATTGATGAGGACAAAAGATCAAAAGGTCAAACCTATTATAATTGTATTGAAGTCAATTAAACCTGTGTTTAAGCAGTGGCACCATTGTTTTCAGAAGTTTGTGATCTGTTAAGGCTCATAATAGTCATATCTCTTCAATGCGATGACCAAACTCGCTGAAATTTGGCAAATATATTCAGTGATGGTTGGCAAATATGAAATTTAATATCTTTAAACAGCACCGTAATAAAATATGCAAATTTATGCAAATTTATGCAAATTTCCATGTTTTTGTCATCATATTGTTATAAAAGGTAAATAAAAACCCTTTGAATCTAAACTTTTACCAAATGATCTTGTCTATTTATTTCTTTCTTTCTCTCTCTCTCTCTCTCTCTCACACACACACACACACACACACACACACGCACGCACGCTTTCTCCCTCTCTCTCTCTCTCTCTTTCTTTTTTCTCTTTCTTTTTTTCTCTTTCTCTCTCTCTCTATTTCTTCCTTTCTTTCTCGGTCTTTCTCTCTCGGTCTTTCTCTCCTAGTCTCTCTCTCTCTCTCTCTCACGCACACGCACGCACACACACACACACACACACACACAAAAGGATGAGGTGACAAATCGTCTATGTAGTCTATACTTGCAGCAATCTTAGAGTAAATGAACAGTTTTTTCGAAAAAATAGTTACTTTACCCCAAAATATAACCAATTCATGGTAGATTATTACAATATTTATTCCAAATATTAAAATAAATATCACAATTATCAATAAAATACAACATACAATAAACAAGAATTGAAAAAACAAGTCAATCAAGTCACAAACGGGTCTGAATTCTAAGACTACGAAATGGTCTCGACGTCACTCACACAGCTGTTTCATTCACGTACACACCATGCATGTACACGCATCACGCGTCGCATCGTCAAAATCAGTTCGTGCAATTTTCAAAAACTGCAATCATATTATCATATCTACCATAAGATCTACTCATCATCATTATATGAAACTTTCAGGAAAGAAGGTAAGATGTCTAATTTTGTTAATTACGGAGTTGTAAGTTAGTTGAAAAACTCCTTCCATCTGAATTTCATCACATTGTCGGCAGATTTGAGCAAAACCATCTACTACGATGGTTATTCAACGTACAACTCGCTTCCGATGTGCATCGATAATTGCCGAAGAGAAATGACGTCAAATTTTTTTGTTTTAACCAATCAGAAGGCGGGGAAATCCGAAATAAACTGAGTGTTTTTTTTCGGCAGAACCACGAAAGCTCACGAAAGTGTGGCCGAAAGCGCGCTCACCCTTATGTATGTGGATTCGTATAGGGAGCTGAAATGCGCACCTGCGTACGTGAATAAGAAGTTGTCCCCATCGCGAAGGTTAAACTGAACTGCCTACTACAATAGTCTACAATGCATGGGACCAATATTGAATATTGATCATTCATATTTCATATTATTAGATGTTTTTGATATTGTAGTAGCTCATGAAATATGTCAAAACGACCTCTCATTTACTGTAGAGTAAAGGAGCCGGTTTTCGGCCACTTAAGACAAAATCCTATTTTTTGGACTCTTTACTTCCTATTTATTATCATTTCTTGTTCAAATCATGAAGCAAATATTATTATTATTTAAACAAAAAAAGAATCCCAGAAAAAATCACGAATTGCCATGACAATATTCATTTCAATTTTCACTGTTTTGGAGCCAGTTATCGACCTAGCGATTCAGTTTACGACCGCATGTACAAAGTCAATAGGAAGCGCTCGCGCGCGCCGTGCGTTTCCGTGCTGATGTATATAGGGATGTTACAAAAAAATTAAATCTCAGAATTCAAGCTCCTGCTTTATGCCATTCGACAGAGCTTGATAAGACCCTTTATTTGATGCCTCATTCATCATAATAGCCCCAGTAATAAGAAAGTTATGCCAATTTTAAACGCCCGGAAATCATGTATTTAATTGCTTTGTTTTCCTTTGTTTTTAAACCAAAAGTTGTGATCTCAAATGTGACCGAAAGATTCTATTTCATGACATAAAATTACCCCAAAATGTATGTAAATACACAAAAAACGCTAATCGGGCCGTCATTTTTGCATGACATTTTCACATTCCTCATCCAAAAAAACATATTTCTAATCGTTAGATTTTGCTGAAATTTCACCAAAAGCAAATTCACATGTTAACCAATCGGTCTAGATACTTTTTTTCATATCCTGTAGGTAGGATCAGGATACAGAATGGCACTAAACACGGCTCTTGTGAAACAGTGCAGCAAAACAAACCGCCGAAAACATAAATCATAAAAAGTTTAGTATGAAATGAAAGATAACAATGTCATTCTTCTCATCCAATAGAAATCATGAAACAAAAATCTAATCAGCCCATCAAAAGATCACATTTACGTAGGCTATCCAAATTGGTCTCCAATAGTGCATAACAGCCCCATGGCAGAAACCTTCTTGGCGAAAGCACACACATTGTAACATACCTAATGTATAGCACAAGCGGGCGGAGCAGGTATCCAACGCCGGAGCTCCCGGGTGCTCGCCTGGTCGAAGACAGGCACAGCGATGATCGGAAGTTGAAATCTGAATTAGACAGACATATCGTGTGTGCGTGGCGGGGTCCGGCTGCATTGATTTAATACATGCGATGAGATACTTTTGAGCTTGCGACTTACACAAAATCGGGCTCTAAATCTGAAAAATACTTGAAATAAAGCTCATTTTATGGTACCCATATTTCTTACATACATGCGTAAGAACCTCAATTTTTCAGATTTGGGTAGCGGGACCGCCGATTACATCGCTAAAATGTGATATTTTAGGATATATTTTCCATTGCAAATGTGGTTCTTCAGTGACTCTGGCATGGTATGGTATGTGTGGGATATGTGATATGCTATTATGCGATGTATTTTAAAGGGATTTTACCATGCATCCAATGGATCGGCCGAAAACTGGAGCTGGTCGTTTACCGGCTCCTTTACTGTACTTCCCTAGCTTTTGCTTTGCATGCCATGACACTTGTGATTGTGATGGCTGATGCACACTCGGCTCAGCCTCAGTCACGCCTCACGGTCACACTCGCACTAAAATATAAAAATAATAACAATTCTTTAAAAAAAAATGGCAATGACTAACTAAACTAATGTTATGAGACTTATGTCTTATGAGTGTGACTTCCGAGTTCTGTCCATTTCCGTTGGTCCAATAAGAACAAGGCAAAGAGGAAATAACAAGAAGAAAGAAGGAACAGAATGTCTATTGAAGAATGGGAAAGGAAAAATGGATAATAGGAACAGGAAAGCTGAAAAAAAGTCGGAAGTACAAGTCAAGTGCAACAAGATTTAAGAATCACAAGAGTGGCCAGGTCTGAGGAGGAGGAGGAGGAGGAGGAGGAGGAGGAGGAGGAGGAGGAGGAGGAGGAGGAGGAGGAGGAGGAGGAGGAGGAGGAGGAGGAGGAGGAGGAGGAGGAGGAGGAGGAGGAGGAGGAGGAGGAGGAGGAGGAGGAGGAGGAGGAGGAGGAGGAGGAGGAGGAGGAGGAGGAGGAGGAGGAGGAGGATCAGCTAGGACTACGTGACTCTCATGAGGAAGATGAAGAAAGAGGAGGAGAAGAACAAAAAAGAAGGGGAGGAGGATTGATTTTTGAAGCTGATGTAATATTTTCATAGAACCCATTTCATTCTGAGTAACATATTTCTTGTATCAGTTGGTCCATGTAATCAAACTTTCTCAGAGTGTATGAGAGGGTACCTGTATCAAATCTCCATTCAGTACGAGAAGTAAGTAAATTTGATCCTATATATATCTGTACTTTGACATTTCTTTATTGAGTGCAGTGATGTCTACATAGTGGTTATTGAATGAAGTAGTTTTCAGTTTGTAGCTTTCTTGTCTTTATCTTCATATAAAAGTCAAGACATGAAAGCCTAACATTGTATTAATTCACATGCATGTAGCATAACTGTTTACTAATTTCAATTTTTGCAGCCAGGGAAGAAGAAGAAGTTCATTGATAAGAAGAATGCTGTGACATTCAGTCTTGTTCACAGAAGTCAACGTGATCCTCTTCAAGCTGATGATGAGAGTTCTAAGTTTGTTCTACAGCAGGTTGAGAACCCAAACCAGGTAAGATATCAAACGATTTTATTGGAGCCTCGTTTTTTTTTTACATGAATAGTTTTCTTTGTTTCTTGCATTCTTTGTCTTCAGTGATAAATGACAGTTCTTCATGATGAAATTGAACAGATGGTACATAATGCTGGCATATGCTGCACAAAAAGAAAAGAAAGATAAATGAATGATGAAATTTGTAGTGCATCTAATGTTATGATTCCAATATGACTAAGAAAAATCTAGTGTTTGGAAGTCATACTGTAAGATGACATTGAGTGTTGAATTGCTTGTTTTTAATACAGGGTAAGCAGAGTCAACTTGAAGAGCAACATAAGTTTGGGGTCTACTATGAAGATGATTACAATTACATGCAGCATATTCGTGAATCCAAGGGTGAGAATGCATGTGAGCTTAGCCAGCATCCAGCAACATCTAAACCAAAGAAGAATGTTCACTTTGCAGTGGAAGACTTATCAGAGGTGAGTTTACCAATATGTCTAGGAGATTTATGGCTCAGTATTTCCAATAAACCGTTTAATAATAATAATAATAATATTATTGCTTATATAGCGCTTAATACGTCTGGAATGTCTGAGTTTCTAAGCGCTTTACATTATTACCCCCAGTCACCGGATTCTGGCTTGCCCGCACACAATGTATGCACTTTCTCCACTCCCTGGGGAGCATTCCAACAAGAGCTACTATGCTCAAATTGCTAAGCATACCACATTGGCTTTCGCATCCTACCGGGTACCCATTTAACACCTGGGTGGAGAGTGGCAAATGTAGATCAATGTCTTGCCAAAGGACATTAGTGCCGCGGCGGGACTCGAACCGCGGACCTTGTGATCGTCAGTCCGGTGACGTATCTACTCGACCACACACCTCTACTCACCGTTTAGTTTGTGTTTTATCCTCATATTATGTGTGCATTAATCTGATTAATTGAAACATGTCCATGTTTAAACCAATGTTTCTAATGCTATGGTCACATTACCCAAAAGTAGCCTGCTCGGCGGCCGATCGGCGAGTTTTTAACCGATTCTGCCCGGCGGCTGCCCGGCCACCGAGCGGCTGCCGTCCAGACACCGCTTGTTTTAGAGCGTCGCTCGGTCACCGCTGAAGTTTTAGCGCGGAGTTAAAATTTGGGCGGCGCCTGCTCACTTTTCACTCGCCGCCCAAAATACGCCCGGTGCCTGGGCGGTCGCCGCCCGGGCACCGACCTAATCGCTGGGCGATGCCTAATTCCAGCAGCGACCGAGCAGGCTACTGATCGGTCGGTCGCTGCTCTGATTTGTGACCATAGCTTTAGGCACCAAAATGGAAGCATACATGCTAAGCAATGTTATTAGTTCAGGTTTATACTGACTGCTTGTTGAATTTTTACGGTTATCCTTCTCCCTCTCTCTCTCTCTAAGGCCTAAAAAAAAGGATGTGGTATTGCCCTTTGCGACCGACCCAAAAATCTTGAAATCTGCGGTCAGATTTTTAAAAAGGTTTTTTTTTTTTACCGTTTTTTAGCAAAAAAATGTAAAACATTCCAAACTGAGAAATATCAGCCCATAGAGGGAGTAAAAAAGAAAATAGTGAAAAAAGAAAGAAAAAAAATATTTTCGACCGACCGACCTATGTTTTTGCACCTAAAGGGCAATACAACTTTTTTTTTAGGCTGAATTGTTTTTCATTGCCTTATTTTATACTCTCTGTTCTCAGAAACCTAAGCTACAGCTCCCAGCCGGTGTATTTCAATCTGAACAGGAAGAAGACGTTGGAATGTTGAACAGAGCTGCACCCATTTCAGGTAAACTGCACATAGTGTATGGCTTTTGTTACACATTGACTGAATATTACATTTTATCTTATTTCCATTATTCCGCTTTTGATGGCTTGATAGACATGGGTAGGACTATTTAGTGATAAAGGACTTGTAATATTTACCCATGCAAGCTACCTTGACAAGAATTAATGCAGAAATTGTAATGAATTCATGCAGCGAAGTCATTACGCTCAACAGGTAATATTCATTAAATATTCATTAAAAATGTAATGCCTTTCAAATAAATTTACAGCAAAAATATATACTACATGTAAGAACTCTAAAATGGATCTAATAAGAATTATAGATTGATTTGTCACCTGAAGAATACCATTAAATACCAGTAGCAATGATAATAAGTTTTAGAATGTTGTTTGATTCAGGACCCAGACTTGATCTCGACCCTGATATCGTAGCTGCCATGGACGAAGACTTTGATTTTGAAGATCCTGACAATGAACTCGATGATGACTTCATGATGATGGCACAGAGTGATAAACCTACTACACGGTAAGTCCGGAGTTACCAATATCTCACTATCATTGAAACAATTTCATGTTCTTGTATTCGCATGTCAAGGACTGAGGAAAACAGTGGCATTTAGTCAGGCTTATTTTCTGTGATGTCTAAATGAAAGGAAAAAAAAGAGAACCTTAATGAATCAGAATTTAAGATTCATAAAAAGAATTTGTTTTCACTTAAAATTGAAAGGACCGCAGTAAATACTTTTGATGACAAAGAATCAGAAAATCTGCATTGAAAATCATACCTAATTTTTTTAAATTTTCAGTAAGATCTTTCAGCTATTGACTGTGGAAGGCCAAATAAAGAATAATCTGTAGATTATTTCTGTACTTTTGATGTGTAATTCTATTCTGTTAAATCAGATCGCGAGATGATGACGATGAGGAAGATGACGATGAGGATGACGATGAGGAGAGCGGAGAGGACTATGACAGCGATGATCTTGACGATGATCAGAAGTCTTTTGCATCAGAAGAAACCAAATCAAGATTCACCAGCTATTCAATGACATCATCTGTGATAAAAAGAAACGAAGGATTGACTCTGCTTGATGACAGATTTGAGAAGGTAGATCAATTTATAGTAATCTTTTCTTCTTCAAAATTGCAACACTCAAATTTTTCTTTTGCCACCATTTTTTAAGTAAGAAGATCTCAATTGAATACACATAGACACTAACTATGTCACAAAGGACACTAGCTATGTCACAAAGGACACTCACTATGGGGACAATTCTATATTAAAGCTTGTCCCAAGCTCACATGCAGAAAGAACTACTAGGACATCATTAATCAGAGCATAACTTATCAGAAATCAAAGAGTGGTCAGTTTTGTTTAGAATAAGATCTGATTTTAACTTCCCTTCAGAGACAGAGTTTGTTCAATTGGCAGCTGCAGGTTGTAACTGAAGACCTCCTTTAAAGTGACTCAGTAACATTGTTGAAGGTTGATGAAAAAACTGATTAATTTTTGTATGAAATGTTACTCATTATATTCCTTCTACTGTTCCAACTCTCTAAACATGCAAAAAATACTGAAACAATTCTCAAAACACGAGATAATATGGCTTTCTTTGAAGGCGCCACTGTGACACAACCTCTAACCGTAAATTCTCCCTACCATTTTTGAATTTTCCCCAACCATTTTTCCATGAAAAAACAAAACAAGACCGGCTTTTAAAAATCTTTCAATACTTAAATGTCTGGAATGGTATATAGAGCCAATTCATTGCTTTGTGATGATTTGCATTCTCCTAAAATGTAATTAAATTGTAAAAATATATTTGGGAGAATTAAGAAATCGATCAGATCAGTTTTTCCCTATTGTTGTCATTAATAAAGGTTTGTTTTCACTCAAGCTTTCAGATTATCTTTAATTGTACATCTAGCATTGAATTCACTGCCTTAGCACCATTTGCTCTCATCTGAACAATGTTACCAAGTCCTTTTAAAGAAACTCACTAAGCCAAAATTTACATTATTTAAAAAAAAGGAGCACATCAGTATGAATATGAACATGATGCATTTTATTTTTAATTGATAATTTTGTCTGATTGTTTGCTAGATCTTTGAGGAGTATGATGATATGGAGATAGGAGCGTTAGATCAGGATGAAATTGAAGGTCGCCAACAAGAAGAAAGTCTGGTTCTACAACAAGCTATCGAAGCTTTTGAAAAAGCATCTAAAGTCAGGTATAGGCTAAAGTTCTTGTCTTAGTCATATGCTAATTTTAAGGCTGTGCATAACAGTGTAATAAGGTACCCGAGTACACTCCCAGGCTCACAGGCGAATACTCGAATATTCGGACGCCATGTTTTTTTATAATTTTTTTGAATTTTTTTGAATTTTTTGATTTTTTTGATTTTTTTAATTTTTTTTTTAACACCACCATACCTGGAGCAGTAAAACGAAATAAATATATTTAAAAAAAATACAAAATTGAGAGATTTAACACGTGCCGTAAAGTTTGGCGACAATAGTCAAATTACTGACTAATCGCCAATAACTCAAAACACAACAACACAACAGTATCCCAGTTCTGTCGCCGAAAACGCATGCAATTTTACTTTCAGTTGCAGTTGAAGGCGCCGATTTAATAATAATAATAACAGTAAACAATGCTGTTTTAAAAACCAAAGATGGCAGAATAATCCATTTTCCTCCAAGTCCAAACAGAAATCCAGACATTTATACCCAGTTTCTGAGTGATGAGTTTGACAGTGCTTGATTTGAGAAACATTTTTACCGACGGCA
This sequence comes from Strongylocentrotus droebachiensis, assembly GCA_035222895.1. Taxonomy (NCBI): domain Eukaryota; kingdom Metazoa; phylum Echinodermata; class Echinoidea; order Camarodonta; family Strongylocentrotidae; genus Strongylocentrotus; species Strongylocentrotus droebachiensis. The sequence goes on from JAVYIG010016911.1 coordinate 17,532, forward strand.
CCATGCCAGCGGACGCCGCTCACCCAGGCACGGGTAAGCGTCGGCCTGGACAGATTTTTTTTTTTTTTTTTTTTTTTTTTGCGGCCGAATATTCGGGTACGAGAAATCGTACCCGAGTAGTGGTCAACCGTGCGGGTGCTCGAGCATTCGACTACACGTCGCAGCCCTAGCTAATTTCCATTGAAAAATACACTTGATGTAATGTATGACAGGAAGTCTATTCTAGTGCTACAGAAAATAGAAACAACAATGATTGTGCACCGCTTGGTGTGGAGTAATGATGAAGATTACTTTTTTAATTTTTTACTCTCAAAAACTTCATTTGAATTGCCCGTTATTTTCAACAGCAACATTAAGAACAAATATAATATTCTAATGATAATAATAACAATGCCTCATATTTACATAAAATGTGAGGGTATATAGAGTTAATTCAGTTGCATTCAAATAAATTGATCAGTTGAAGTAAACTGCATCGGATGCCTAATAAAACCTCATGCTTTACATGATCAATTGTAAACATTTGAAAGATCAAAAATAATATATTTTCGATATATTTTCGATTCTATATCCGCAATGAGTAATATATTTAACATTTGAAAAATTGATAACCTATAAACATCTCTAAGACAAGTTGAGATAAGTCTATAGCATGTTATCATCTGACAGAACTATCTGTAAAGCGCTTAGAGACGTCCGAGATATATTAAGCGCTATATAAAAGCTGAATATTATTATTATTAAGTCCTTTAGATTTTCCCTTTGAAATGTATTAATGATAAAGCATGTTATCATCTGACAGGACGATGAACGAGATGGAGACAGCCAAGAGAGAGCATCATCAGGAATATGTTGAGGAGGAAGAGGAGGAGGAGGAAGAGAAAGAAGAGAGAATGAAGATGTATATTGATGAGAAGAAAGAGCAATGGGATTGTGAATCCATACTAAGTACATACTCAACCCTCTATAACCATCCTACTACTATCAAAGAACCATTCAAACAAAAGAAGAAAAAACAACAGGTGAGTTCTCATTCAACTTTATAAATGTACATACAAAGTATCTAGATTATTGCACACTCCCCCCCCCCCCCCCTTCTTCCCTGTCTGTTCCTACATGTTATATCTTTGTTCCCATGAAATCCCCCTTTATGTGCTGTGCTGTGGTTTACCAATGGAACAAATAGTGGACAACCACTGTTGAATGTTGTCATAAGTACAATGTATGTACAGTGATATACTTCAAAACACTGGTAAATTAGGATCCCAATCCATAGTAGCTAAAGAGTTAATGTATGTTTTCTTTTGATATTAGTAAATCTGATAAATAAATGAAATCAGAATACTAAAGTAGACTAAAGAGGAAGAGAAGTATGAAAACTGGGAAGAAATGTTAAAGTGTTGCAAAGGAATGATGATGCTAATATGATTTTTTTTTCTTCTTTACTTTGTTAGAACCCGACAACCAACTCAGATGAAAATGGTGAGATCAAACTATCTCAGAAATCAGGGATGCCACTTCATGTTTTTCCCTCGCATGGTCCGACCAAGAAACAGCTAGAGCGGGAGGAGTTAGAAGATAACCGTCTTGCTATTGAGACAATGAGTAGAGTGAAAGGAGAGAAGGAATCAACAGAGGAAAGGAAAGAAAGGAAACAAGCTGTCAAGCTAGCTAGAAAGGTGGGTTCTTTCTCTTCATCTTCATTTCTCTCTCTCTCTCTATCTCTCCATCTCTCTATCTATATATATCTCCCTCTTGCTCTCTCTCTCTCTCTATCTCTCTATCCTCTCTATCTCTCTCTATCTCTCTCTATCTCTCTCTCTTTCTCTCTCTATCTATCCTCTCTATCTATCCTCTCTCTCTCTCTCTCTATCTATCCTCTCTCTCTCTCTCTCTATCTATCCTCCCTCTCTCTCTCTCTCTCTCTCTATCTATCCCCTCTCTCTCTCTCTCTCTCTCTCTATCCTCTCTACATTGCCCCTTCTCCTTATCTCTCCCTACTGATATATATTTGTTCAATCTAGCCTCTTTACTCAATGTTAGCTTGCACTTCTTGTCCCTGTATAATGTAGGGTGCTCATGGATCCTCATAATTTCTCTTAAAGCCCCACTGCACTACTTACATGTATAGCTACTTGCGCCCTCTATGTAGCAAACAATGCCTAATCGGTGACCATTGGTCCCCCATGAACCTCTTTTTCTTATGTTAACTGAGAGCTGAGTTAATGAGATAACCACCTGTCCAGTGACCTTGCAGGGAGGTCTAATCCCTCCTGTAAACTAGTACAGGTCTGAAAAAACGCCCAACAACAAGTGAACAGGTGTCCAATGCATCGTACAGGGATTCCGAAGTTTCACCTAGTTGGAGCCATGTCTTGAAGTTATAGAATAGGTTTTTATCCTGTGGTATTACTTAGCAGGAGGAGGAAAGATCACTATGATTTGTTCTTCTGTCTATCTTATGTTGTTCTTCTGTCTATCTTATGTTGTTCTTCTGTCTATCTTATGTTGTCCTTCTGTCTATCTTATATTGTTCTTATGTTGTCCTTCTGTCTATCTTATATTGTTCTTATGTCTATCTTATGTTGTTCTTCTGTCTATCTTATGCTGTTCTTCTGTCTATCTTATGCTGTTCTTCTGTCTATCTTATGCTGTTCTTCTGTCTATCTTATGTTGTTCTTCTGTCTATCTTATGCTGTTCTTCTGTCTATCTTATGCTGTTCTTCTGTCTATCTTATGCTGTTCTTCTGTCTATCTTATGCTGTTCTTCTGTCTATCTTATGCTGTTCTTCTGTCTATCTTATGCTGTTCTTCTATCTATCTTATGCTGTTCTTCTATCTATCTTATGTTGTTCTTCTGTCTATCTTATGCTGTTCTTCTGTCTATCTTATGCTGTTCTTCTGTCTATCTTATGCTGTTCTTCTGTCTATCTTATGCTGTTCTTCTGTCTATCTTATGCTGTTCTTCTGTCTATCTTATGCTGTTCTTCTATCTATCTTATGCTGTTCTTCTATCTATCTTATGTTGTTCTTCTGTCTATCTTATGCTGTTCTTCTGTCTATCTTATGCTGTTCTTCTATCTATCTTATGTTATACAACACCTACGTGGATCCTTGTCATTTGATTGGAGGATTGTTGGTCACATGATATTAATAGATGTTCTATTGCACGGGTGCGCATTTTTGGTTATATTCGCCATGTATTTTTGGTTATATGCAGACTGCGTACCTCTCTGCCGTGCGAGTATCCCTGTGTGTATCTGACGCGAAGGCAATCTGAATGTAATCGAGAAGGCTTGACTCCAACTTAAATTTATCTTTAATATAAGGAGTAAAGCATAATTTGTTGATTAACGTTCTACAGTATTGGATCTTCTTCGATGTTGTATAAAACAAATACCGGTAATGAATGTTTTTCATTCGTTCAATAGTGCGAATATTTTCACTTTTGAACTCATAACCATTCATTATTTGTATATTATTCTTATGTTTATCTTTCAGGAGAGGAGATTAGAAAAGAAAGCCAACCAGACGGTGTTCAAAGATGAGGAGAAACGTCAGAATAAAGTGATGCACAATCTCAAACTGAACATGCAAGGAGTCAAGATCTTATAGCACCAAGTCTTATTAGAACTGTAAACCTTTGCCAGATGTCATGCAGAACTTTGATCATAATCTACAATGAACTTGGCTTAGATTTAAAGACAGAAAGAAGTGGGCTCTCATGGAGAATTTGTTGCCAATCATCAGGGTTAGCTTTCAGTTTTATGACCAACAAGCTTTAAGTAATGCTCTGTCTTTTCCCCTTACGGTAGAGTCATTATCTCACATTTTAATCACCCAAAGACTCTCCGAGAGACGAAGGGGTATTTGTTGATTGGCCGATGGGTTTGATGTGTGGATGTGTACACCCATCCACTAAGTCTAGTGTCAGCAAATTATGACCTTTGACACATGGAAGCTGATGACCCACTGGTTTTAAAGCCCCACTGTACTACTTGTAGGTACTTGCTCCCTCTATATAGAAAACAGTGCCTAATCAGTGACTATTGGTCCCCCATGATCCTCTTTCCCTTATGTTGATTGAGAGCTGAGTTGATGAGATAGCCACCTGTCAGTGGCCTTGCTGGGTGATCTTATCCCTCCGAGCCAAACTAGTACAGACGGCCTTGAAGGTAGAATGTCACCCGTGAATTTCTTTCTATTCATGTAACAAAGATAGTTTGCTACAGCTTCAATCAGGTATTGCGCCTTTAATACAACCTGCTGAGATTAACGAAATGAATGGAATGCTTGGATCCATGTGAAGATGGAGAATCGACACAAGATATGAAGCGATCACTGATAAAGATGAAGAATCCACATCTTTACATTAATGCAGTCAGATCGGTGAAATCACAGTTTAGCTTGGAAAGCTGCTTCAGGTATCAAGGTTCCAGGATCACAAGATATGTTGATTCTGTCAATTAGAGATTGGTTATTAGCCATGTGGTTTGGTTTTGTGACTAACAGTTCTTAAGAAATATGCATACCACCCAATAGATTGGATGTTATGCCCTTTCAACACAGAAAGATATTTCTGGAGGCAGATTTTAAATCTGAATTGTTTCCCTGCATCTGATATTTGCTTAGCCATAATACATGCATGTATAATCATGTAATATATCTGTTCCGCTTTGTTATTCTTTGGACAGAACAAAATATAATTTGTTAGTGAAGAATTATGATATATTTAGATGAATGTATTGTAAATAATATTTTGCTCTCATATGAACATTGACTGACTGCTATTATTCACTAAATCTAAGATGCTATGGTTCCCCTCAATGGGTCAAAGGTCAAAGTATATCAATCACCTGATCAAATAATTTGTTTATTGCTACATGTAGAATGTATGAAATAAACCTTGATCAACTGTTATTTGCCATTCTAATGGTCAAGGTGTGTGAAGAATATAAAGAATATTATAAACCTCTCTTTGGTCGAAATTGGAGTTGTGATAGCAGGATGTAACATCCCCTTAAGCCTATAGAAACAGCGATGCCTCTCATAGCAGTTAATATATCTATGATATAAACCCCATAGAATAGAGCATCAAGAGCAAAACGTGTACTTTTAAAGTTCTGTGATAAGTGAAATAGAGTCTGTGAAAAGGATTGCTCTTTAGCTTTCATATTTGAAATATGACCAGCAGATATAACTGCAATGTTTCATTATGCTTGCATCCAATGTTCCTGTCACATGTTTTATATAGACTCGTATACACATGTCTGTACAGTGCAGCTAACTCTCAGCAACTTGAGACTTTTGATGATCCAAAATCTCACAGTAAATGCAATTATATTTGCTACTTGATCAATATTTTCCCATTATTTCCAGTTTCTATCACTTTGAAACCTCATGACCAGAACTCAACTTTGCAAATCCGACCCATTTGCAAGTTGTATAAATAAAGAAAAAGTAAATTATTTTGTTTATGAACTTGCAAAGTTTTTCTTTCTTTTTTGACACACCTGTATCCATATTTCATTCATATTACAATGAGTTTTAGAAGGGGTGATTTTGCACATAATTTAAGGGGATTTAACCCTATATAGCCTTGGCTATTTTGAAACTGTATAACCTGGGAGGGGGGGGGGGGGGGGGGGCTTCTAAGAACCCCCCCCCCCCCCCCCCCCGTGATCTCGGCCGTGAAACATCCGATCGCCGCGAAAATGTGCATGTATGTCAAATTAAGTGTATAGAAAACTATGGTCATTTCAATTTTTTTGAAAAATTCGTTTTCACTACATGTAGACCATTTAGGATAATAATACAGCAAAACAATTTGGAAGAGCCAGGTTATTATGTTATCATTTGTCTTGATAATTTCCTATGTATTTCATTGTTTTTTTAACTTGTGTATTTTATTGTTTTTTGTTTTATTTCATTTTTAACTATAATTTAACTATTTTGACCGTCAAAATAAACACCTGAACTATAAACAAGACCAAATAACCAATGTTTTATCTCTTTTTTGGAAAAATTATATTTTCCATATGTTTTGTACACAAGTCAGGAAAACAAATGATTTTCGGGCTGACATGCAAAGACAAAAGGTCATGTGACTTAGTAACGGTAGGTCCGATTTTTGAAAAAATTGTTTCAAAAGACGCGCAATATTTGAAAGAAAAATTTCAGCGCAAGATTCTTTTGGGTAAAAAAAATAATCACAAAAAATGTAACCTCATGTTCATTTTTAGCATAATTCAGGAATATCCTCAGTAAAATATCAATTTTTGTTTTCTTTCCTTGGTTGCATCTTATATTGTATTTGATCAAGAATTTAAAAAATAAAGTGTCAAGATATATTTGAAAAGTTCCTAAAGAGCTTCTGTAATTGCATGTGTCTGTTTGGAGCCAGAAAGGCATTAACTCATATACTAACGCCCTTCTGGCGCTGAAGAGATGATTTCATGTTTCTGTCAGAATCAGATTTTAAGATCATAAATGAAGACCCCCCCCCCTCCCCCCTCACCTCATTGAGATGTACCATGATCTCCAAGTTCTGCAGATTACAACATGCCATTTCTCCCCTTTCTTCTCAGATACACATTGATAAGATGGTGGAGAGGGATCAAGAAAAGTTTTGAGAAAGACAGAGTGAAAATCAAGATTAAAAGAAAAGGCTGGAGAAGAGAAGCACAGAGATGTGTAAAATGAACAGGGAGAGAGAGAGATATATATATATATAGAGAGAGAAAGAGAGAGAGAGAGAGAGATCTAAAGAGAGATATATATTAAGAGAGATCTGAAGAGAAAGAGAAAGATATATAGATATATATACGGTATATAGAGAGATCTAAAGAGAGAGTGAGAAAGAGATGGAGATCTAGAGAGAGATCTATATAGAGAGAGAGGAGAGATCTAGAGAGATCTAGAGAGAGTGAGTTGGGGGGGGGGGGGGGGGGGGGGTGGATAGAGGGTACAAGAGAGAAGGAGCATGACAAACTTTAGTTATTAAAAGTGACACCAAATAATACAAAGGGAAAGTGTTGTGTTTTCAATGTATATCTATTTGGATAGCTGTGTCATTTTTTTTTTTCTTCTCAATTTGTTATATTCAATATACAATATTTAAATTCTACATCAAATGACAGACTTTCCTGACATGGATCACTGTACATCATTTACAAAACAATCCATTGAATTCTCTACAAACAATGATCCTTCACAATTACTACTAAACATTGCCTCCTGTGCTGTTGGAAATCAAGATAGCAGACAAAAAAATACTTCATTGTTTTTTTCCACTTGCCTTTTGTCAACCCCATACACCAAGATACATTAGAAAGGCCAACAGCAGCAAATTTTTAAAAAATTATAAAAGAGACAGCTATACAAATCTATTCTATGAAGTATCATTGACAATCGCAGGTAATTACACAAAAAAGAAATAGCAATAATAGCTATACTGTCTCGGAGCCATTCTCCCAAAACCTTCCCAAGTATCCCATTGAACCTCCAAATATTTATAATCATCACTTTATGCAAATGATAATATCATTGACTCTCGTACTGTTGTCCAGCAGTTTAAATTCACAATGCTCATTCAGGGAAATTTTAAGGAGATTGATAATACATGTGTATTCTCATTCTTTGTCATTTCTGTCTTCATGGCTTTAAAGTATGACAAGCCTAATACTTTCAGTAGAGAATAAAATAATGCGTAATACAAGTAGCCAGATTTGCATGGGTTCAGTTTCAAATATTACATTCCACAAGCAAAAGCAAATAAAAACAATTGGAGCTTCATTTATGAGCAAGGTAAAACTAATCGTTACTTGTAAATAAATAAGCTTATTCCAATACATTTACTTTGATCACCTGCTGATCTAAGGATCTAGTCTAAAGATCCTTCACCCTAGAAAAATACATATAGCTAGCAATTTTTACAATTGGGTTAACAAAAGCTAATATTAAAGGCCCACTGCACTACTTGTAGCTACTTGCGCCCTCTATATAAAAAACAATGCCTAATCGGTGACCATTGGTCCCCCATGATCCTCTTTTTCTTTTGTTAACTGAGAGCTGAGTTGATGAGATAACCACCTGTCCAGTGGCCTTGCAGGGTAGTCTAATCCCTTCTATAAACTAGTACAGATGAGCTTTAAATGAATCACAACAACATTAAATCTATCTCATTACAGATATGTTCAAGGGCACATATGGAACATGCAATCATTGTCTCACTATAATAATACTCCATCCACTCTCTGTATCACAAAGACACGATTAGAATGTATCTGTACAAATAATTTACATCATACACTGTACATGTTTAAGCTGTACAATTTTCTCTGACATGATACATTAATTCTTTACTGTTGCTATGGAGTTTACAATACATCAACAGACTAAAGACAGTGTAATGTTAATTTTTCTCCTCATATCTGGTGATTTACTTGACGTTAAACCTAACTTTATTCACATAATTGTCCACCTTTATGGAAAACCCCTCAAACGAATTTAAATAGCAAGATACACAAATACAAATGACTACTAAAATAACTCACTTAATTACAGACGAAAACATACTGAAATACTGGTTGTTAAAATTAACTGAATTTGCCTGTGATTCTTGCAGCCTCTGCAGTCTTAAGACTTCTTAAAGTGTATTTAAGTAGTTGTCATTATTCAAAATAAACAGGACCCTGTTCAATTCAAAATGCATACTGTACAACCGTATTGAAACAGAACATGAAGCAGATTCATGTAATTTATGATAAAAGGAAATACTTCAAAATGATTAATCACTGTCAAATTCCACACCACAAAGAAGGAAAGGTAATATGGCAGCCATTTTCTTAAAACCAATGTAAATATAAACACACCATAAAGAGATGTACATATAATTATGTAGTACTATGCTCATGAAAAATATCAAAAATCACTTGCTCTGTACATTGTAGGTATACATGTAGACAAACAAACAAAAATTGTTAAAAACATGAAATGAACTGTTCCTCCTTTAAAATACTGATAATTTTTTGCAGTAACAAATAATTACATTTCCAAAACAATGCTTGACACATGAATCAGTCTCATAAAAACATTGAAAACAGATGCAATTGATCAACAGGTCAATTAAATATGACGTCTTTAAAGGGTCGAAGTACTTTTTTAAAAACCCATTCTTATCTAATCATATTTTTTGATTCCAAGGAAAAAAAACCCACAACAAACACACAAGACACCCCATGGTTGTATTGTCAGAAGAGAAGGATTGATATACACTGTATATATATACCGGTAAATAATTTATTTTAAATCAGTCTACTGGTTTTATTCTTTCTACTTATATAAACCGAAAAGCATTTAATCAGATGGGCGTCAGGGTACTTCCTAACCCTTTGTGTGTGTAAATATATTTGTGATTCTCAACAAAGATTCTAACTGTTGGTCCACTGGAAAGTCTGATTTTCTTTTTGCATGCATGAATCTTTTGTCTTTATACAACAGTAAACTTTTCCAATTAACAAATTTTTCTTGCTGCAGTTAATAATCTTCTTACACAATCCACAAATGTTCTAGGTTTCAAGAGCTTCTGGTTTTAATACTGGGGTCAAACAACAATTTGGGTATATAAGGATCCTCCTTAGCTACACAATACATGATAAACATTGCAGACTAATTTCCCTCACATTGCAAATAATCTGCTTTTAATACTTACCGACCTAAATTAAAAAAAAACAATGATTACATTCTTGACCTAACTGTACAAACACTACATACATGTACATCCATGAATATAGGATGGAGGCTAAACGTTGCTTTTGATAGTTGATACATTAAGTTAGTACAAGGGATGAAATAAATAATGCTTTCAATGGCAGCTGCGATCATGTGGATGGAAAGTGCCGGAAAGGGAAACTCATAATTGTCTCTTATTTCTTGTGCATATTTTCCCACTTTCAAGCCACCTTAGATTATCATGTAAATGCTTCTTTTGAATACTGTAAACACAGAAATATTTGTGGTACATTAATTTTCACGGATTTAGCGCTAAGATCGGCAAGCACGAAGTTTAGAACTCACGAAAATTTAAACATGACTTCTTATGCATGTTTTCGACGGGCTGAATTACGTGCAATGCAAATTTAAGAACCCGCAAATATGTTTCGGGGTCGCTCAGCACGAAAAATTAATCACACAAAAAGTACAGAGGAGATAGAAAGTGGCAGTGGATGAGTAAGTACTTGTCAGTCAGTCAGCAGCTGGTTATATATACCCTGCTCTATGATAAATGAAGTAGTACATTGGTCTTAAAGTCTCATGGACTGGTTACATATTTGGCACATTAAAATAAACAATCAAGATGAAACAACCTAATCTATAGTTGGTGATACTTTCCAAAAACAGGACATTTAATCTAAAGTTGGTGATACTTTATCAACACAGGACATTTAATCTCAAGTTGGTGATACTTGCACCAGAAAAGTAGAAATACAGATTACTAAATTTCTGTCTGAGGCTAAAGCATCTGTACACATATCTCAAACTTTAAGGTTGTAATGGAAATATTTGTTTGTATCAATTCCGTTGAAAAAAAAATCATCCATCCCTTTTTGCCCTGGAAGTGACTGAAAAACAATGTAAGAAAGCACAGCAGAGCAAAAAAAAGTGTACATAACAATACAAGTACAGAATATTAATAGGTGATAATGCCAGAGTACAAAGGACATGGAATTGTTCCTAATCTATGTATAATATACTACATACAAACACGCATCTATAAACGATGAGTAGCTTCCTTTTGACCTACAGAAAAAACACACTCTGAAAACTAACATAGAGAAAATGGAGCAATTACATAAACATAATGATACAGATATGTAATTCTAATACATGTAATACAAAATATGATGATCTTCTAATCAAGTGTCTACAAAGTTTCTTATGATTATAAATTATGTCTTTCAGAGAAGTATCATGCAGAGTTAATGCTGAATACAATTAAAACTTGATTTTAAATAACTGAAGGATAGAAAAATATCTCTTGAAGGTAAGTTAGACAGGTCAATTTTTTATGGTCGCATTCTTAGTCTGTTGGTCTCTATCTCTCTTCCATTCTCTCTCTCTCTCTCTCTCTCTCTCTCTCTCTCTCTCTCTCTCTACATCAAAATCATGATGAATACTCTGTTGAATTCTATTATCAATCAAATTACAGGAACACGATTTTTAACCTCTTATATGATGTCCATACATATTCCTTCTACCGGTAGTGCAATTTAAAGATCTTTTTATCAGCCAAAAGCAGTATACAGTACAGCATTGTTCA
>JAVYIG010016912.1:0-28847 GCA_035222895.1 Strongylocentrotus droebachiensis
AGGAACATTAATTCGTTTTTTTTTACTCATCACACCCCCCCCCCCCCCTTGAGCAAAAACAATATTTAAACGAATTGAGGGGGGGTTTAACCCCAAAACAACACCCCCCCCCCCATCTGCGTACGCGCCTGATAATAATGATAATAAAATCATAATCGTAATACTTATAATGATAATCGTATTAAAAATAATAATTTATTTTCAAAGTATACAGTAACATGAGCTGAGAACAGGGTCTTATGAACAGTTGTAATTAATCCAGTTTGATCTAAAGTTCTCTCGAATCAGGGCAAACTAAATACATATTAATTTATATTTGGTGCATAGTGGCATCTCTATGAGGGACGTGGATTTAAAGGGGTGCACCAAGGGGTGCTAAAACCATTAAAAGAGAATAAGAGAAAATGCAGAAAAGTAAGACAACCTTTGATCACTATAAACTACATGCGCCACAATACGCAAGTTAGATTGCATTAGAAGTATACATTTTTACAATATAACAAATTATAAGGGTCGGTCGCGTTGCAAATAAAAGTCGCACAGGACCTCCTAATTTTGCACCCGACTATGAGATATAGTTTATAAAAGGGTTTTTGTTATGGTTCAAAGTTTGTCATTGCTTTACTCCCTGTAATCTTTGTTCCATCAGCTCTTTTTGCACTCTAAATAATTGAGGCTGGAAAAAAGAATCGAACTTTTCGAACCTAAATCAATTATCAACCTTTCAAATAAATATATATATATATATATATATATATTTTTTTTAAACATATAACATACGGCCTACCTTGCTAAATTCCTCGACCGTATTCCCAAGTGTTCATTAATTGTTTTCACCATACATTATATAGAATATTGCTCGATTGCTGCGCTCGCTTGCAAATTTCCGTAACCGATCCCCTTGCCCCCTCGCCTGTGATTAGCGTAGAGGATAAGTTTGGTAGGGAGGAAGGATCGTAGTTTACACGATTGGTCTGAGCGCCATATCCCATACCTACGTCAATGTTTGTAAAGAGTTGGTTTCAAGATGAGGTTGATTCCATGAACATTAGACTTATCAGACGGGGCCTAGAGTTCCAAAAATAGAACACAGTACTCGATTGAGAGATACTGCACGTTTGGGGATCAGCATTTGTACCTCCATCTCTCTTTTTCTTCCTGAAAACGTAAGTCATTGGTTAACTGCTGCTCCTGGTCTATACTGTCCCTTCATCTATCACTATACTTATAGAGGTCTCCTGTCATTCATTAGCAGGTCGTAGGCAGTTGAGGAGGAGATTTCGATTCAATATTTATCAAGAATTTCCCTCTTCCACTTTTCACAATGTGCTTAAACAATATTTAGAGCTTGCAAGAGAGTGTGGAGTTTGTAACTGATATCATCTCTTTTAAAGTGACACGGTAACATTGTTGAAGGTTGATGAAAAACTGTGTAATATGTGTTTTAAATGTTACTTATTATATTCCTTTTACTGTACTTCTACTCTAACAGGCTATAAAATCCTGACAAAATTCTCAAACCACAAAGATATTTATGGTTTACTTTGAAGGCGTCACTGTGCAACACCCTCTAATAGTGATTAACAGTAAATTATCCCAACCATTTTTGAATTTTTTCCAACCGTTTTTCCTTGAAAAAAAGACATAAGACAAGCTTTTAAAAATCCTACAACACTTAAATGTCTGGAATGGTATTTAGAGGCCAAATCATTGCTTTGTGACGATTTACATTTACCTAAAATGTAATTAAATTGTAATAATATAGTTGGGAAAATTAAGAAATCGATCAGATCAGTTTTTCCCAATTTTTATCATAAATAATGGTCCGTTTTCACTCAAACTTTCAGATTATCTTTAACCGTACACACAGCACTAAAGTCGCTACCTTTAATAGCACCATTTTCTCTCATCTAAAACAATGTTACCAAGTCCACTTTTAGAAAGTTTTATCCACCAGCGTGCTGTTGGACATTATGTTTAATTTAAAACGTGTGTGTGTATATATTGAACGTTTCTTTCTGGGAATAGGGGAGTATGTGAGACAAGCTGGAAGGGGGCGGGGAAGCAGACATCCCTCTTCTCATTTCATTCCCTTTTTTTTTTTTTAATTGTCATTTCTGTTACTTTTTTTTTTTCTCACGACTACATGATTGTCTTATCTAGTTTTTCCTCACAATAACAGAAGTAAGCTTTGTCTATTTAAAATAAAGGTAATGATAAATCATTGTGGAAGTAAGACCTACTGTGCTTTTATACATATATCAAACATAAGCTATTACTTTCAGATATTGTATTGATGAAGTTAAAAATATAATTGCATTAAGTCTAATATGTAATATAACTTTGCACTATTTTGTATCTTAATAGTGCAAATAATCTATTCGATTTTGTTTGTTGAGAGAAATTCCAAATCAACATCTACAACAAAATCAACCCCCCCCCCCCCCCAAAAAAAAAAAAAAAAAAAAAAACCATTGTGGAATGGACAGCTTTCCTCGCAAGCACAGCGTGTGTGTGTGTGTGTGTGTATTTTGTACTAAAGTCTGAATTGATACTTGATTTCTGATGTATTTTGTTTAAGCTAACATTCTTAGTTTTTTACTTCTTGATGAAGGATATAAATCATATGTACCATGCACTTTTTTGAGGCACCTGTAAATTTAAAGATCTTCGGAGACTAGTGCTAAGCCAGTCACATATAATTTTTGATTTTAACTGAAGCCTCTCAGTGCATGGTATATTTGATTTTTATTCAGATTTTATTTGGTAGCTCTCCATATTTGATCAGTATGAGCTGTGGTTGGAGCGATGGATGCGGTTAACAGCGTTGGTGTATGGAGTGGATTCATCCTAATCAGATTCTAAATATTGGCAACCAATTGAATCATATGAAAAGGATGCAATTCTTAGTTGTACACGAGAATTGTCTGGTAATTTACTCTCTCTCTCGCTTTCTCGCATAAGAAAATATGAATATCATTTTTCTTGCCTTGAATAAGACAAATTAAACATTTTATCAGTATCAAACAGGGAAAAGAAGTGGAGAGGAAATTATTCAAAACGTACATTGAATATACCTGCTAAATGTTCATTCGTGATGGATACGAATGCAGGTATGATAAAATGTTGAAAAAAATCATTATAGAGCGATGATAAATCAATTATTTGACGTTGATTGATTCGGTCATTTTACATGAATGCGGTGACTTGTCGGTAAAGACCGCAGGCTGTGGTAATCTACTCAATCTATCAAACGATACGAAATCTAGCTGTAGTTAATACACAGACAGGAAAGTGAATAAAGCAGGTAGATGCTAGAATGATGCGATGACAATGATTGCAAGTTTGAATTTAAAAAAAATCAAAACAAAAAAAGAAATTATTGTCATATACATATAATTTACATTTCATGAAAAGTTTTTGCACGTTACCTATAGCAATCATGCATATTTTTAAAACCATTATTTTGTTTTTTTGAAAATAGTGATATGAAAACGAATAAGTATTTACATTTCTCATGTGAGCATAATATTTTTCTAAGTTTAGGCAGATTTGTGTATTCAAAAGGTAAGTGCCCCCTGTTTTGCTCCCTGGGTAGATGAAATATGATTTAACTAGCCCCTTTGTAAAAGTTTCCGCAAAGAGGAAAATAGAGGTATTGATGTAGGACCTATCGTTTGGTTATCGTGACAACTAAACTTTTTACTTCGAAACTGATAATGACAATGCTTGTACCGCAGGAATCTAGAGGGGAAAATGCCTATCTATTGTG
Organism: Strongylocentrotus droebachiensis; assembly: GCA_035222895.1. Taxonomy (NCBI): domain Eukaryota; kingdom Metazoa; phylum Echinodermata; class Echinoidea; order Camarodonta; family Strongylocentrotidae; genus Strongylocentrotus; species Strongylocentrotus droebachiensis. Next base: position 3,773 of record JAVYIG010016912.1, read on the forward strand.
ACAGAATGTCGTGCCACGTTTAAACCATGATCACCAAATATTCATTTTTACTACTCGCTTTTACCTTTTCACACCAGTGATGATATTACCAGACAGATCAATTATTAACATTAACTTTACAGCTCGGTCACACGATCAAAACCGGATCCATTTGACTCCAATCCGATCGACTCTTAGACATTGCTGATATTGTGATACGCGGTCACACCAACGTGACCGAAAGCAGACCGAGCTAAAAGTTGTTGGTGTGACGTATATGTTATTGTTGTTTGGTTCGTTGTCGGTTTGGTGTCAGTCACATTGCTGTGTTTCCGGTATCAATGGACGTGCATCGGTCTGTATCGAGATGGTGAGCAGTCGGTTTAGCAGTGCCACTAATATGGACTTTTAGATTGAGTGGACGAGAACACGACGAACGCCGACTGATCATGCGTGTCAACGTACTCAACCGCCCATGTTGACTACAATTAGAAATATTTTAGATTGCACTCGACGATATACATGCATGCAGGAAGTAACACTATGAACATATGCATGACGGACAAAGAAAGAGGACAAAATATACAGTTCCTCATTCTACCCTTAACAATTGCTGTGGAAGACAAAAGAACATCCCTTCACTGCTATTATGTAAATATGTGTAGAACAGGTGCATGTGACACTTGTTCTGCACATTTTTACATAATAGCAGGGAAGGGATGTTCCTTTGTCTACCTGCGCACGCGGCATACTAGTACCGTACTAGATTTAGGGAAATCAAGGTTGACGCATTGTCGATCGCCGACTGAGACGACGTGACGCATGCGCAGTGCCTTAAAATGACGTCACACGTTGCAGTTAAAGCTGTCAACGTGCAAATCTAAAAGTCCCTAATTCCTATGTAACACCGACGAGACCGACACCAGACCTACAGAAAATTAAAAATCATATCCGGATAAGATCTTTCTTTGCCATAATAATGTACATTTAGAGTCCGGGGAAGTCTTCAATTTCTTATCACAATTTACCTTCATAAAATTCCAAGGAAAGAAATCATCATGAGCCATTAAGCTACTCGCCCAGGCATCATCATGATTAGGATACATGATACATATCCATTTGCGGGGTCCTTCATCGCTTATTTTGGTATCTAATATTCCAATTGCTCCAGTCGAAATCAAGAACTGCAACAAAAATTGTTTTCATTGAGCTATGTTTGGTGCCATCGACCATTCTTGCTTGTCAAATATTGAATTTAACTCTTGCAGCTAATCTACGAAATTTTTACAAAAATGAGAATTTTTTTTCTTCACTTATCTACCTTTTTTCACAAGGGCCTCTGAGCTACATGTACATGACCAACCCAACCCCTTAAAAACGTAAACATCCTATATATTTGGCCGATATGTACAAGTAAAGAAATGCATTATATATACGTGCAGTTTACGTTACACAAGTAGTATCAGCATTCTATTAACATTTGTCTATATATCAGAAAGAGATATTTGTAGAGACGTTACAACCAACTGCATTAGAGTATTACACACGACTTTAACTTATGTTCAGTATTATACGTATATCATGTTCGTTCATGTCTGTGACACTGAAGGCATGCAGGGCGAGCATGCCTTGCATTCTTAAGGACCTAGGCCTACAATTAACAGAGTGAGGGAGAGATAGATGGGGAAAACTGGTGTAGCTACATTTGTAGAGAGCGAGCATCTTATCCGAACCTTGTAAATATACTTTACCTACATGTTCTCTCTCACACTTTGTGTGAACAATATAGACTGCTAGTACATTAACTACCAATATACATTACATGTACTTTGTACTGATGCATGTAGCTCATGTTTCCAATATTTCGAACATTAACTTGACAATTTTCCATTGTGAAGCTGGTCTAGGCTTGATGCAGTTAACAGTACTTTTTGGTTATCAAATCAGGGTCCTTGCCTGCAGAATCGATGTAGCAGTAGAGCTTGTAATACGATAAAATAACCACAAATGTAAAAATATTGCAAGCGCAAGTGTCAAAATGTAGTTGACAGGTTAAGGAATTTGTGATAATAATGGAGACATTTATATTTGTAAGCATGAACAAATATGCAAATGGGGATTGACAACAACAACTGTAGTTATTTGTTTCCCTGCCTTTCATGCTTGAAGTAATGTCTTAAAACTGACATTTCTGGTGATATTTATTTTATATTTAATTAAAAGTTCATGGTAAATTTGGAAAAGTTATCCAATAATTAACTTTATTATGTCATTGAAAACGTTATTCTTTACATCAAAGATGTGCAAACCTGGATGAACTCGAACTCACTCAAACTGAATGATAGTAAAACTGAACTAATGTTATTGGGTTCGAATCAAATCTTGCTAAGATACAGTCGTTCAATATATCCATATCAGATTCTGTAATTAGTCATTCCTCGCAATTTCGTAACCTTGGTGTCATGTTAAACTCGTCTATGTCATTGTCAACTCATGTTTCTAGTATTTGTAAGTCAGTCAGATATCAACTGAGAAATCTAGGTTTTATTAGAAACTTGTACATGCTCCTATTTCATCACGCTTAGATTTCTGTAATTCTATTCTCTATCTACTCCCTAACACACAACTTTTTCGACTCCAGAAACTGCAAAATACTGCTGCACGTATTGTCACACTTTCTTCTCGTAGAACCCACATCACCCCCATTCTCAAAACTCTTCACTGGCTCCCGGTATGTGACCAAATTATTTTTAAGTTGTTGTTGCTAGTTTTCCATTCCTTGTTTGACTCTGCTGCTTCCTACAATATCAAGTTGATTGTTAAGTATAAGCCTACAAGACATCTATGTTCATCTCAATCCTCCTTATTAGTTGTCCCTAAGACGCGCAGTTCCTGGGGGGATAGAGCATTTTTTCATTCTGGTCCGTCCCTTTGGAATAAGCTGCCACTTAGTATTCGTAATTTAACTGCCCTTCATGACTTCAAAGTTGCTCTAAAAACCCATCTCTTTCTTGTCGGTGCTATTTAATCATGTCAATGTAGCGTAATAATTTGTGTTGTTTTAGTTTACTTTATTTTAGTGAAGAAAGTTATATTTTTGTAATAGTAATATGTACAGTGCCCTAAGCGTCAGAGCCTGGCGGATACCGGCGCTATATAAATATCCACATTATTTATTATTATTATTTATTATTAGTTGAGCTGTGGAGAGTAGACTAAAGACTAGAAAAACAAAAAGAAAAGATTGTGAAATTTGAAAGGAAACTTTTCCGCTAAAAGCAAAAATGACGAGAAAACGCTGTTATAAGAGAGAAATGTACCATTTAATATTTTAATTACTTATTCCTTTAAATCACATGTATTCGACTATTTAACATTTTCTGCCCTATCAATACAGACAAAAAAATACTTGTATAATTATTACGGCGATGTAATTGCGTCATTGGTATTTAATCTTTACTTTTACATTTTTTGTTGTTGATAAGTCTACTATGAATAACTTTGCAAATGAGGAACTTCATTTAAAGAATCATACCCAACTCTACGTCTGCCTGATCGAGTTTTGACTAGTTTTGTGTTATTACTATTATACAATTGAACGTTGTTATCTAAACCATGCTCAGTGCACAAAGAGAATAATTATATTATTGTCGATGTAACGAAACAAGTGTTCTATTGTGTGTGTTGTTTTTGTGTTTTGTGTGATTTCTGTGTGTTTTGTGTGTGTTTTTTGTTTGGTTGTTTGTTTGTTTGTTGTTGTTTTTTTGTTTTTTTTGGAGGGGGGGGGGGGTGTTAGCTTTTTCTTCTATTAGAATTGTCCGTATGATAAACACTTTAATACACATTCCCTAGAAAGAACAATCAACATGACGTAAAGAAACAAAGCGTAATCTAGAATCGTTAAAGATAGACTCGAATCAGGGAGGTTGGTATGATATTTATTTTGAAAGAGATGTGAACATCAAAAGTGCCCCTCAAAGTAATTAAATGAGGTAAAAGGAGAACAAAAACTACCATTGATTACTCGAGGTATAATAACATCAATAACTACTCGAATTCGTGTATATAAAAAATCACTTTGATTTTGATTTTTATTTTATTTTCTTCTGCTTTCTTGTGAGTTTACATTTTTTCGATAACAATAATATAAAGTAGAATAAGTGTTTTTCTGACAATGAATCATAAATTAGCAAATACATATATATAAACTGTTTTTTCAAAAACGAAATAATAAACTGTCACAAATACTAAATTTCCTTAATTTTTTTTGTTACACCTTTTAAAATTATTTGCGGAAGAAGGAATGTCGTTGTAAACAGCTTGCTTGATGATATGACAGCTCCAGACAAAACTCATGAAATATAGTAAAACATTTATTAAGCAGAAACAGATAGGTAATCAAAAATACAAATTCCGATGATGGTGATGCAGATACGGATGATGATGATGATGATGATGACGATGGTGATAATGATTTAAATGAAAGATCACCTACACTTGAAAAAAAAATATTTATAAGTTCAGACTTCATAAAGGATTTTTGTGAAATTTCATGCACGCAATATGATACAAATCATATAACCTGGGGAAAGGCACGGGGAAATCAAATATTCATAAGCATTATATGAGGGTCTTAACGTAAATTGTTTGTTTATATAAATTGATATAAGGTGACTAGTTCATGCTGAACAAAACGATTCGCACACTTAATTCAACTGCACATGCCCACATGCACACAATTGAAAATTATTTTTCTTCCTTTTTTTTTTCTTCCAACTTTTTGAAAAAGAAAAACAGTTTTTTACGTGACACTCCATTCTACTGCATACTTCTGTAACAGCGGCATGCCGCCTTCCCCTGGCTGCTACCCGGCTGCTTATGATAGTTGACCTTTGCATTTATCTTGATTCTTTGATTTACCTTCATACTTTCAAGTTTTAAATTGGGTATATGTATTTTGTTGTAAGCTTCAGTTGTAACATTTTATGTAAATCCATTTTAATTATATACTTTTATTGTTATTTGAAAATTCGGTATTTTGATTTTTCAATAAATGTAATAATATTTGGTGTTTCATGAAATCAACATTATTTGAAAAATATTTCTATATCATTAGAGATGTTTTGCCATACCCCAGTATAAAAAAAACACGCTGCATTAAGACATTGTAAGATTTTTGTCTCAATCTTGTGAATAAGGGAATTTGAATACTGGACTGGAGCAAAACAAGGAAACAAATAGACAAAAAGCGTTCCGAATCATTATGATATTATGTTCATATTATTGTTCTTTAACTACGCTAGGCTATGCTCCACAATGACCAACAAGAGTGAGTGAGACAGTGTAGCAGAAAGAGAAAGAGGGGGAGGGGAAGATTAATTTGTGTGGACAAGAAATTATCAGCTTTCGAATGACAAGAACACAAATCTTAGTACAATACAAACATTTTTATTTCGGAAATTTGTATAATTTTTTTTTTTTATCTTACTTTGATCTGCCTCTGATGTCTTTAGTACATCATAGATGACAGCTACGCAGAAGAAAATAGCAACTTGCTTTTTCCAAATCATCCTAGAGAGTGATAAGTTTGCCAACTATATCAGAATCCGTCAAATATCTTCGAAATACAGCGTATTTCTTCTTAACCTGCCACTACTTTGTCTTCTTCTTTGTTCCTCTTCTCCTGTATTTCCCCTTCTCCTCCTTCTTCTTCTTGTAAGTCGTAACAACTCTTGTTACTTCTTATTTGTTCTCTACTGTGCTCTACTGATCCCTGTTCGTCTTATCTGATTCCGTTGTTACTCAGCTTTCTCGCTTTTCCTCTTCTGCCACTCACTAGTCCACTGCCTGCGTTCTCGCCGTCTTTGGCTCTCAATTCGTACGCCTTTAAGGGCGCTCCCGTCCGCCCACGAAATTACGCACGTTTATACAATCATACCCTTTTAAGGTTGGGTAAATAATGACATAGACAATGAATTCAATCTCTATACAAACAACATGCTGAAAAAAAACAACATGCTGAGCATTATAGACTCAAAATTCAATGGAAAATGTATGGGACACACAACATTTCTTGTTATGCACTTTTGTGTATTAAAATATTATAACTAATGAACATTTCAATTTAATTAGCAACGCAGGGCTATAAAATACAGTGCTGATATAAAGATAGTGAGGAAGAGGAAATATGAAGAAACAAAAACAGGTAGATAAAGAAGGAACGATTTAAATAGCCAGCGTAGTTTGGTTTACAGGGTTTATTCCAACAGAGTGTTAATATTTTGTATCAGATTGTAGTATTATTCCATCCCTATCGACATACCGCTCGGTTATTAAATTGTGTTTAAGTTTAGAAAGCAAAAACAGGCAAAGGATTTGAAAGTTCATCGCTTCTCAATGCTCTGATGTGAAATACTAAGAAGCCTTAAAAGGGGAATTTGCAGTTTGGAGAAAAGGAATGTGATTTATTTGACATCACTTTTTAAAGAAAATACTTCAAGTTCCAAATACGACTAATGACAAAAACGTATAGTAGGAAGAAAGTGAGAGACGATGATCAGAAACGGATAGGGTTAGAAGACGAGTTTAACGAGATGGACGTACTACGAACGGAATTGCCGTACTTCGGTCCATAAAGTCCTTAAACAAGTCGCAAACAGTTGCTAAAATACGTTCAACTCCGTTCGCACACAGTTTGAGCCCGTTTGACAACATTTTCGAGAACGTAGTGAGAACTAGTTTGGTGTGATGGGGCTTTACTCAAAATATTGGGGTCATGAAATCGATCTATATTTCAAAAGTTTGTACACACAATAATTCTGTCTATTGAAACACTTTAACTTGATTAGACATGAAATATGATGTCATGAAAGACAAAGTAATAAATAATTAATTTTGAATTATTCCAAATGAAGTGATGTATTTGTACAAACTGTACATTTGCATTTACAGCGTACATGTACCGTGTACAGTAATTATCGCATGGCAAGGTGATTAACTAAACAAATAAATTGATGCATGAAGTGCTTCGCTTTATGGTATAAAAACCACAAACGAAAACATAACTTACAATGTTTATTGAACCGACTTCTAAGAGGAAAATTTGAGAGAGAGAGAGAGAGAGAGGGGGGAAGAGAGAAAGAGTGGAGGAGGGGGGGGGGGCAAAGCTAAGAAAGTGAGCACTGAATGATGTGAAACTAATTGTTATGACGACGTTCATTGGATGATGACATGTGTAGGACTTTAATCCACTTATGTGGTTTCATGTTTAAAGTGAGGAAAGACGCAAGCACATTACGATGTAAACGACGACAATAATGATGAAAATTTCATTTATGGAGAATCTCCCTTCTCAATTCTCATTATTATCTCCTCTCTCTCTCTCTCTCTCTCTCTGTCTGTCTCTCTCTCTGTCTCTCTCTATGTTTCCCCCTCTCTCTCTATATATATATATAATATCTCTCTCTCTCTCTCTCTTGTTAATGAACTCTCCTATAAACAAAAACACTGGTGGACGACATATCAACTCTTACTAATATTGCCATTAATTCAAAAGAAAATCAAGACTAAATTAATTGTTACCATGACCAGATCATCTTTTAAAATGTTGTATATGTTGTCGGCTGCCTACTTATGTAAATCTAATATTTTCATTTTCCAAAATGTCATTACTGAATTTGTAGATTTACCACTAATTATCAAACAACTATCTCAATGCCAGGTATGTATTCATAATAGGTCACGAACATAGCAAATTCCATGACCAAATTGTTTCCATCGATCTTCTCTCATGATGATGAATTTAAAATTAAAGAACAAAATATCATTAGGATTAAACAAAAAAACTTGATATTGATGTTTTATTGAATGAGCAAGACTAATGTGTTTCTCGATTTGTGCATTAAAATCAATTTGAATTGTGTTTGTTAATATAATTGCACTCATCGTAATTTGCATGTGTAGTTTGTGATTCATGTTATCATGTTCGTGCATTCCTTTCAACCGTTCTTCTTTTGTTTAAATTTTGTATATATTGTGGCGGCCCCCGCCTTCGATCCCGACCTCTACGTCAGAATTGTTCCCATTCCCTGGCGGGGAATTTGATTCTTCTCTATACTTTATTTATAACCCATCAACTCTATCAGGAGTTTCGTCAGATGACTTATCATTAATATTTTTCGAGCGGTCAAATGAAATAGGTCCTTACATCATTTTCAAAGGGGCGGAGGCATCTACAAATAATTATTAATGTTCGTTTCATCAAAATATATGACTAGGACGGAAGTACACAAATTAATAAAGACACAATTTATTGACTTATATTAAGTTTCAAGAAAAAAAGAATAATGTTCAACTTTTATTGATAACAAATTACAATATTTATATCGCCAATGTTAACATGTCTGGTGATTAAAGTTAAACTAATTTATATAATTTATTTATTTTCCTTCTTATATTTATCTTAATAGATGTAACTATAAAACTTCAAATGGAATCAATTTAACATCTACGTTGTCAGAACTATGAAAGTTTCCCATCTCATACAGTTTTATTCAATTTCTTGTAATATACGGCATCTTAGAAGGGAGTGGTTTCATACATATCCCAGCGTCTAAAAGTAAACTCCGTTCAGTACCTTAGACATATTACGTTTTAGCCTCTTTCTTCTAGGGGAAAATTCTAAGTAGAGCTCAATAATAGTTGTTCATCCGACGGAAGCCCAAATTCGACTCTCCTAACTTCAGAGATCTTACGGGTATAAAGTCATAATTCCAAGAGAGTATGTTTTTGTAATGCCAGACAGAGCACACTCCAAAATCGTCAAAAACAAATGTTGAGTCATAAATTCATATAACATTCATCAAAAACACCTAGCGCTGGATCCGTGAACATCGTGCGCTCATCCGCAGAGAAACGCGGCTAAACATAGTTCATAGCAAAACATTAAGACAAATCTCATATTTTTTTACAATAATCATTATATACAGCACTCGAAATGGAATATCATTTGCACTCAATATAAAAAAAATACGTTACATATGCAACTCATCATTGAAATTCATGCGTTTGTATGACAAAAATGTTTAAAATTTAACATTTTTAAGCATCTCAATATTGACACTGCACTGTATTCGCGTCGATGAACGACGCGCATGAAAATAACAGTCGATGACTCATGTACATTTCTTTATAATACATGAAGTGATTAATAACGATAATCTGTTCTATTGTCAAGCAGTATAACAACATAAAGGATTTGAATCAAGATTAGGGAAGACGAAAAATTTAGGAAACCAAATCGTCAAGTGAGTTTAAGAAACAAAAGGATACGGCAGGCCTCTTTTTTACGTCACGGCCACGGAAGATCGTTTTGATATTGTGACCTCTCCCTTTGTGTAACCCAAGTTAATTTAACCTATCGCATTATGTTTGGCTCTTTGTTTCTTTTTTCACCTACCCACTCACTAAACCCAGCTAACAGGAAATACTTGTGGCTTTATTCAAGAATTACGCAATTAATCTTCACAAAATTGAAAGCGCTAACATGCTCAATTATTTTTGTCTTTTTAATGTTTTTCAGTTTTCAAGTTATGTAACATTAACCTTTGGTACCACTAAAGAGATACCTCTTGGTAAGAAAACATGAAATGACAGATGAAACCAATCGAAAATGGCTGAATGAAAGACACGAGAGAGAAAACAAATATATAACAGCTTCCAAGGCGGATCTAGGGGGGGGTTAGGGGTTTAACCCCCCCCCCCCCCCCCCCTTGGGCTGCCAAGTGAAAATATGATGTGCATAGAAAAACGCCACGATGTGTCCAAACCCACACAGTATTAGTAGATGTTTGTAGATGCCAGGAAAACATCACTTACGGGGTTTCAAAATAGCATCCCCCCCCCTAAAAAAAAATCACCTCGCCAAAGCTAGATCCGCCCCTGGATTCAGAGTTATTAATACAAACTCACTGTTATCTATTAAGAGTAGTTTCTCGAGAATCATATTAAGATACTACAACAACCACATTTGTGTTCCTCTTCATAATTCTAAAGTACGACATATATAAGGCCTAAAAACAAAAGATGTTGTATTGCACCTTTATAGGCGCCAAAACATGGGTCGGTCGGTCGGAAATCTTTTGTTTTATTCTTTAGACTCCCTCTTTGGGCTTATATAATATTTGTTTTTCTTCTAAATAACGGTAATTTTGTTTTAATTACTTTTTAAAGCCGACCGTAGATTTCAAGATTGTGGGGTCGGTCGCAAAGGGCAATACAACATCTTTTTCTTGTAGGCGTAATGGTTATAGATAATGGTTAACATTGTATATATTGGCGAATAGTGCGCCGTCTTACCTAGTATCTGTTGGCAGTTGAATTAAATTTTAGTCGGAAATTTTAAAAGACGAAACTACACATAATGATATATGCTCTATGTCAAAGCCGTTTATATCTGATTAATAGCGTTTTCAGTGTTATCTATCAACAAAATACAAATTATGAAAAGTGAAAAAAGCATATATGTGGCTTTCCGCTCATGCATGTATTTGCAGAGATTTAAAACAGTAGCTCTGACCTCATGCGTCGATCCACTCGTTGTTTTGAAGTTTATAGATCAGCCTCAGCACTACTGAGGAAGAGAGGGGAAAAGAAACAAAGAAAAACGACTTGTAATAATAAAAATATCCTATTCTTGTATAGCCCATATCATTATTTTAACTCCTGTACACGCTTTTAAAGGACTATGGATGTTATTACCCCGTCTTTTGCTCCGGCAACCGTAACGTTCAATACGCTCAATACAAAATTATACACGATTCCAGTTGCATTTAAAGGAAATAATTAATACCTTTAATGACATTAGTTTTCTTAATTATTTAAATCTGGAAAAATAAAATTAATTTACAATGGTTTATTAGTTGGATTTACATCGGCCAAGTGCGAAATTAAGACAAAAAATAACAGTGAACATGTTATCTTATAGAAGAGTCGGTTCTTTATAGCTTCCATATCAAGTTAATGAGATGACGGAGCGTTCCAGTAAAGATGAAGAGTAATCTGTGAGCTTCTCTATCCTCTGTATGTCAATTTAGAAGAATACCATCATAGAAATTTCCCCTGAATATGATTGCTCTTGAAATACCTCCATATTCAGCAAATGACTATAGTATTATTTCAAGTGTTTGCATGAAACAGTCAATGATGAATGTGCATGTAGTTCCGTATACCCATTTCTGTGTAAAGTTGATTTTCGTAAGGTCTTTACTAGAACGATGACCGTGTTTTTTATATGTCTTTGGCGCCAGCAAAACACAAGTAGCATACCTGCTTGATGGTGGACGTTTGTTTAGTCGACAGATCAGAATGACGTCAAGCACGATAAAAAACGATCAGAATTACCGATCCCACAGATATTCCGATGATCACGGGCGTTGAAAGAACTGTAGGGAAAGGGGGAAATGGTATACTTCATTCTTGACTAAAAATGAATACAAAAAGTGCGATTTAGCAAAAAGAACTTTAGACGAACTGATATTATCTTTAAGGAAAACCTTGTAGATGTCAAAGATCAGGGTATTTAGTTTTAAAAAAGGGATAAGGAAAAGAAAAACCTATTATTTCATCCGAAATCCAGAATAATTTACAAAAAGCCTAACATCTTACTAGACGAAACTAATAAACTTAAAACTTATAAACATAAATGTTATTCCACCTCTTCTAGATTATGCGGACATACTTTGGCAGTCTTCATAAGAACAAAATATATCAATCAATTAAAAAAAGCTACAAAATAGAGTAGGAAAAAATATTCTAAAATAAAGCCTCAATTACATTTTCTGTTATTTCAATGCATGAAGTCTTGCGGTGGGAAACTTTGATATCTCGCCAGAAATTCTATACGTGTAATGATATTTGAAATCCTCAATAGCATGACATCAATTTATTTAGCTGAAAACATATTTTATATCCCAAGACCTTATCAGCTATGGTACATTATTTTTTTCCTTTCCATACCCCGGACAGACAAAGGCAAACGCCCTTTCTTCTTCATAAATGTGGGGGGGGGGACGGGCTAAGAGATACAACAGCATATATATTCGCAATTGAAAATATATTTTCTTATTCAAACGATCTCTTTCACAACTAATTTAATTAATATCGTGAATCCTCAGTATAATTTATTTCAATAATATTTTTCTTCTTGTCCTGTTTTGTTTTGTCTCGGTGTTTACATATTCTTCTTCGTTTTTTTTTCGTTTTTTGGAAATTCAGCCGCACTATGCAAGTTCAGCTAAAAATGAGCTACCAAGCCGTTTTTTGTTCCTCTTTTTTTTGGTGGTACATTCTTATTTAAGGTTTCTTTTCTTGCTTATGTAAACTCTACATTCTGTGTTTGTTTATACATTTTGACATTCTTTGTTATTCCCTTTTGATTGTATAATTTCTAAGACGGAAAAAAAAACATTTTAACAAAAATGTAACATTGACCTAACTCATGCATTCTTACCTGGTCCAAGAGGCGTCCCTGATATAGGGACATTCTCTCTGTTTGTAGTCAACTGCTGAGAGGTCTCAAACGTGGTCATGGTCATTGTCTGTCCGGATGCCTCACCGATGCATGTCGGGATATCTCCATCACTCCAGGTACCATCTGATTGGCAGGTTAGGTTGACCACGTGACTCATTTCGAAGTCGGCATCGCACACGAATCTGGACACGCCCCCTGCCATGTAGGATGTCACGATGGTATTTCCGTTAGCAGGGGCAGAAAGAGGAGGGCAGCGCACTGAAGATTGGATAATTATAACATAATATGACCAAATGACCAGGTACGAAATAACATATCGGCAAAATCGGCATCTGATGGAGATAATCATTCCAGAACTAAGTGTTACAGTCAATGATTACCTCAAAAGCATGGCTTCGTCAACAAAGAGTCAAATCCTGGGCGAAAAAATGCGTATATGCAAAGTCTTCTACTATTGAAACGGAACTGAAATTGATACATGGTTTATTAAAAGCAAATAAATTAATATTGAATGCACACAAAAAAACGTGCTGTATGTTAGTTCAGCCCCAAAACAAATATTTGATACATCCTGTATGGAAACAAGTAACAACCAACAAAATATATAGATAGTAAATTCTACAACTTTTTTGGGAGAAAAAATTGACAACAAACTGACTTGGAAGGAACATGTATATTATGTATCCTGTAAAATATCTAAAGTTTGTGCCTAGAGGCTCTGTCGTGTTCTGTTGCTATTTTATGCATGGAGGAAGGTAAACATTTCGTGTAATGCATAGCACTAGCGTAAGCCAACGATTCTGATCTGATGACCGCAAAAAGTGGACGTGGTTATGGCTTTTTACAAAAGACGATGTTGTTGAGTGGTGGAAATGTAAAAAATAAAGTGACCAATGGAGAGAAATTATCAAGCTCAGGTGGTGGAGAAAATAGAGTGATAACATCTGACATTGAAATAGCTAACGAATTTAACAACTTTTTTTGTAAACATAGGTCCAAAGCTGTCAAAGGAAATACCACCACTGAATTCTGACTTTACAGAATATTTAGGATATAGAAAAGAAAACTCACTATTTTTAAAACCAATAACAGAGGATGAATTGAAATGCTACTTACAGACTTTAGATACAAAGATACATGTGGATATGATAATTTGCCGGCAAGATTGTTGAGGGATGCTGCCCTATACATTTCAAGCTCATTAGTATATATTTTCAATCTTTTCATAGAAAGAGGTACATTTCCAGACGCTCTGAAAGTAGCAAAAGTGACACCTATTTATAAAAAAAGGCGAAAAGATCTAGCTGGTAATTACAGACATATTTCAGTTTTACCTATAATGGGTAAAATCTTTGAGAAAATAATAAATAATCGTGTAATTGACTATTTGGAAGCAAAAAATATCTTGTTTTAACACCAGTATGGTTTCCGTTAGAAACATAGCACTAAGTTATCTTTGATTAATCTTGCAAATACACTATTGAAATACTTTGATGAAGGTAGAACAACACTTGGCATCTTTATTGACTTTCAAAAGGCATTTAATACTATACACCACAGCATTCTCCTCAAAAAATGTCACACTATGGAATACGTGGGTTAGCCTTGCAATGGTTTGAAGATTATTTGTGTAAACAATCACAGTTTATACAATATAAAGAAAACATGTCTTTGAAATTGAATATAAAATGTGGTGTCCCTCAAGGCTCCGTTCTTGTACCAGTATTATGTTTACTATATATAAATGACTTACCTAACTCCACAAACCTTTTCAATTTCAAATTATTTGCTGATGACTCAAATCTTTTTCATACTTTTAATCCTAGACAAAAATAAATTGATTTAGAAATTGTAAGTGAAAAATTAAAGTAAATCTCCATCAGTTCTTACCTTCAGAAAGGCCTTAAAAAAACATATTTTTTTGCAATTTGTAGTTGTAAGACTGTTTTTTTTTTTTATTATATGTATTTATGTAATTTTTATTTTCATTCACTGTAAGCGCTTTGGGCCTCATGGGAAAAGCGCGGTATAAGTAATAATAATAAAATAAATAAATAATAATAAATGAAGGTGCAGGAATGGTATAATGCAAATGAAGTCACGATTAACCTACAGAAAACAAACTATATGACTATGAAATCCAAAGGTAGATCAATAGACAAAAAAGGATCTGTGAAAATATCAAGATCGGATATTAAAGAGGTATCCGTTGCATCATTTGTAGGAATTGAAATTGATTGTCACCTTTCATGGAAAGAACATATTCAGACAATAAACATATGCATAAGAGAGAAAGTAGGTGTTCTCTTTAAACTAAGACATTTTTTTCGCAAGATTATACTTGTGTTATTATATAAGGCTTTTATACAGCCTCACCTTTCTTATGGAGTAGAAGTATGGGGAGCACTTGCAAAAGTAATCTAAATTGTATATATTTAAGTCAAAAAATGGCAATGAAAGCAATTACATTCAGTCCACTTAGAACAGACTCCAAACCTCTTTTTCAAAGTCTAAATATTTTAAATATTTTTCAACTTCATGAACTTCTTGTATCAACATATATGTATGATTTGGTATAAAAGGTGTTTTATCACACTCTTTAGTGGATTATTGTCAGATGATACAGCACAGATATGCAACTAGGAGAAAAGAAAGTGGCTTACTCTATCAACCAAAATGTAAGACAACGCAAGGGCAATTTTGTGTTTCGTTTGTAGGAACAAGCTGTGGAATGATCTCCCAGATGAAATTAGATTAAAATCATCGAGGTTATCTTTCGGAGACATCTTTCCGCCTATACCTTCTATGTAAATGACGTGGGCTCAAACCCATCCCCCTTCGTTTCCCTTTTATTTAACTTTTCTTCCTTTTATATATGTATACACTTGCTTTTTAACGATTATAGCTGCCTTAAGCTTTTACCGGAATTGTGCATTTACGCACATCTGTATGATATTATTTTGTATCAATACATCCTTTTCATTTTTATGAACACATTGATGATTTTATTTGTTCAAAGATTTTTCTTCTTTCATTATAATGCTTTAACACTTAAATTTATTTCTTTCTTTTCATTTTAGTATGTAAAATATTTACATGATACTGTATTATTTTGTTGTATATATGTAAATACAAAACAAACAAGTTTGACATTCAAATGTATGAACAAATTAACAGAAAAAACATATTTTAGTCATGTTAGGGGAATTATCGGAATTATCATGTTTCATTTGGGCATATTATTTGTGTGAAAGTTATCCGATCAAGAACAAGGGGTTGTACCGAAGGTTATATTTGATAATTTAATAAAATTAGCAGAAGTGTTTTACTACATAGTACATAATTGTCTTCTTATACGTGTAAGTAAAGGGAAGATATTCGGTAAGGCAGGATTGTGTATATTTAGATAATTCCAATACATTTGAACCGATACGTCAAGCCATAAGTTAGTTCTTACAGTCTGCACTTGTGTTGAGTTCACATTAACTGTTGTTTAGGTAAGCATTAAAGCCTTTCGACATATAACTCGACATTCTGGTCTGATTTCTTTAGAGCAGTGAAACGTAGACAAAATGGTGAGAATGAGCGACTGTTAGGTGATTACGAAGCATGGATGATTGATTGCTCGAGGGATGATCAATTGGTTGATGATGTGCATAAGAAGAGTGTAGATTTCTCCCCACAGAGTGTGGAATCGATCATAAAGGGTATACAATTCAACCCCACGGGTGTAAATTTGAACCCATTTTTCATGAAAATGGAACCAAAAGGTGTTAATTAAACACCATTGGGTGCAAATATCACTCCTTAAAGGGAGTACAATCATAACCTTGGGGAGTAAATTTACTCCCTGAGGGGTGTCACTTATGCGACAAGCAGTTACTCTCTATAGGGAGTCAATTTACACCTACTTTTCTCTGTGCGTAGAATGGTTGGGTCTAGGCGAAACTATGGTGGAAGTGGTAAAGAGTAATGGATTGAGATGGATAGGAGAAGAGGACGATGAGCCTGTGAAAAGAGTGTGTGATCTAGATAGAAATGGATGGAATAAGAGTAAAAGGAAGACCGAATATTTCATCGAGAGATAAGGTGGAAAAAGAAAGCAGGTTGGTCTAAATGGGGAGGATGCTTGAGACAAGAAGAAGGTGAAAGGAGGAGTATCGCCATGATCCGAAATTCAGTAACCCCTTGTAAGAGGAAAATTATGATGATGATGATGATGGTGATTGCGTCAGCAAGTGCAAGAATGGTAATGGTTGTTAACGCACCGGAGGTTGTACACTCTAGTCCTTCGATGTTGGAGTTGTCCGTTCTAAACACCCATCTTCCAGGTACATCAATGTTTGATGTTGTTTCGATATCGACGACGGCCGCTGTCTCAGATCCAGGGACACTATAACAGGTCACTCCGTCACCAGCGTTGAATCCCACCTAAGAGTCAAGCATGTGAACTTTGAAGCAATACTTCCAAATATACCTTGAAAGGAGTTTGAGTAATGTTGTTATTCGTCTCATTCCGGTGTTGGTGAGTCCCACAAGAACAGAGTAAAAATATAAGAGTTGTTTGATCTATCTATAACTTGACATACTTCTGACTTAAAGATGCTGCAAAACTGCTTGTCTCTGTTTTTTTAGATTATTGATCGGGTTCTGCACAAACTTTGGCTTTTATTTTGTTTTGTTTAAACTCCTCTCAAAGTCTATTCGTTGCCCTGAATCCATGCGGCATAGCGATTCAACGGGATTTATATTCCAGCAGTGAGTGCATCCTTATGTACACCGAAGCATCACTCCTTGAAGCTATGCAACTGGACAGTTTATTTCTGCCACTTGAAATCCTGTCTAACTAAAACTAAAACTAGAACTATAAAGAGGATAGTCAAAAAAGCCGATGAGACCGACTTTTGAGTGACAATAGACCGATCCAAAAATTACATTATACCGCTTGGTGGAGTATTGGTCGGTCTGGACTCGGCTTGGAGCTGGTTTGGCGGTGTGACTGATGTATTAGTTCATAGGAATGGGGTGGGCTATTGTAATATATGAGCTCGTTACCGTATATATTATAATAGTGTCTCCACTTTATAAGAGGAAATCTAAAAGTCCCTATTGACTCACGTGAGCAGGGGTGCCACCAAGACCAGTACTAGCATTCCCACCATGAGAAGTTCCCGTTGTCCAGTTGATATCACCGTAATTAAAGATGGCGAAGGAGTATCGACCATCTGTCACCATCACAGCTTGAAAGGAATTCCTCTAAAGTAAAATATAAACATCAAAATATACATGACATGAATATGGAATGATGATGATTAAATCTATACAAAAAACAAGTAAAATTACAGGATGGTGATTAAAATTGACCCGCAATTGTTTGTTCTTTTAGCGAAAAATACAAACGGACCAAATTAAATACATATATACACATATGCATGTATATATATATATTTATGTTACATTGTTCAATGATTTCTAGGAGGTTTGCATTTGGCAAAAATACCTGCTGTCATTCCTTGATTATGTATGAAAATAGGCGGCCTGGATTTTAAAATGGGAGGAATGTCTCCAATTAATTGCACAACCCTTGTCGGGGACTGTGCTTTGGATAATGATCGCGTGATCAGTAGTCAATTGATTTTTTTTTGTGTACGTTATATCACCCTATCATGAATCAGTGTCTGAAAACATGATAAGGGGACGATCGACAGGTGATTAATAATTAGGTCCAGCGGCAGTGGCGTACCTGGGGTACTCCGTCGGGGGGGGGGGGGCAAGCGATCGAAACAAAACAAAAAAGGCGATGCTAATTTTCACTTCTGGCGAGCGAGCGGGCAAAAAAATATATTTAAGTAACGTTTGGTATATAAACCGGTATTGTTGCAAGTCGGGGGTGGGCACATTCATTTGTTAGCCACGTTAATTTCATTTTTGCAGGCGAGCGTAGCGAGCAAGAAAAAAATCCCTTCTTGTTTAATATTTGCCACTTAAACTTGGCCCAATTGTCCCATGCCGGGTGCGGGAACAATATTGCGTTTAGGGTGATTTTATACCCATTTTAGCTAGCGAGCGAAAATACACCTTTCTCTTAATGAATTGCTATATAAAACCTGTTTCATTTTTGCAGGTTGGGGCGGGCACAATCATGTGTAAGGCAATTTCAATCCCATTTTGGCGGGCAGGCAACCCCCCCCCCCCCCTACTTTGTAATGATATTGTAGAAGGTCAGTGGTGGGCACATAATTCCACGAGCTAGCGAGCGAAACAAATCAGTTCTCTACGGTGAGAACATGGTACATAAACTTGATTTCATTGATCCATGTCAGGGACATGATTATTTAAAGCGATGTTAATTCTATTTTGGCGAGCGAGCGTAGCGAGCGAGCAAAATATTTGTAATGATAATTGGTTCATAAATTTCAGGTTTTTTTGTTACAGGTCAGGGCTTACAGAATCATGTCTAAGATGATGTTAATTCCGTTTTTGCGAGCGAGCACACCCAAACTTCTTTGAATAATGTTTGGTACATAATTATTAACTAGTAATGTTATTGCAGGTTAGGGCGGGCACGTTAGCGACGTTAATTTCATTTTGGCGAGCGAGCGTAGCGAGCAAGAATAAAAAAAATCGCTTCTTTTTTTAATAATAATATTGCCAATTAAACTTGGTTCAATTGTCCTCAATGAATTGGTACATAAACTTTGTGTCATTGTTGCAGGTCGGGGGTGGGTACAATCGTGTTTGAGCCAATGTCAATCCCATTTTGGTGGGCAGGCAAAACAAAATTAATGATGATTGGTGCATAATTTTCAGGTTTTTTGTTGCAGGTCGGGGCTTACACAATCATGTTTAAGGTGATGTTAATTCCATATTGGCGAGGGAGCGTAGCTAGCGAGCAAACCAAATTTTCTTTGATTAACGTCTGGTACATAATTATCAAGTGGTAATTTGTTGTAGGTTGGGGTGAGCATGTTTGTTAGCAATGTTAATTGTAAAGACAGCGTAGCAAGAGAGGGTAAAACAACAACAAAAAATCATCTCATATATCAATCACTAAAATCAATCAATTCATCAACTCTGGCGAGGGAGGAAACAATATCTCTCAAAATAACGTTCGGTACTTATTTACTGGGATTTTCGTTGCAGGCAAGGGAGCGCACATATTTTGTTAGGAATGTCAATTCCTTTTGGTGAGCGATCATAGCGATGCAAACAAAAAATCAATTCTCTTTTAATAGAAATTAATACATAAACTTGTTTTAATTGGTGCAGGTTGGGATGGGCGCAATCGAGTATAACACGATATCAATTCCTTTTTGGCGAGAGGGCGAAAAAACACTTCCATTGTTAATGATATTGTTGCAGGTCAAGGGTGGGCACAATTGTTTTCAAAGCAATGTCCAATTCATTTATTCGCGAGCGAGCGTAGCGAGCGAGAAAAAATGAATTAGTCTCTTTTAGTAACATTTGGTACATAAACGGGGTATTATGGTTGCCATGGTTGCAGGTCGGGGCCAGTCGGGGCAGACACAATTGTATTTTAGGCAATGCTAATCCTTTTCTTCTTTTCAGGGGGACGAGCAACATATGGAAACGTTGTATCATCCGCTCAATCTGACTTGCGTGCATAGAACAAATGAGCATTTTTCCATGAAAAAGTGAGGTTTTCTAAAATGTGCGTTTTTTTCCAGCATTGGGGCGCCCGGAAGTCACTCGGGTAACATTTCATAAAGTATAAAATAAAAAGACCATATGCAAATCTTCTGTACTTTTGTCAGAAAAAAATTTATCCAGCACAATGTCGTCACTTTTTGCGTTGGAGAAGAGCAAATAGCGAGTTTCAATCACACTTTGGCCGCTCTCGCAAGCTCTCACTCGTTTCACTGTGGTCAAGCGACTTTGGGGCAAGCGGTTAATGAAAATACTAATCGTTAGCTTTCCTCTGGTATTAAACTTGTTTTGATTGATTGTATAATTTTGTCGGAATAAAGGAAACAGAAAGGCTCGACCAATAACTTATCAGTGTCTGAATTGACCTTTTGACCTTGAATTCCCTGATGCAAGCGCACTAATGACGTCATCTTCGCTAAATCGGCGTCTTTTATCGTAAAATGCGACACTTTCACAATGTTAATACATCTTTTTTTTAACTATAAGTAAGATTTAAAGGTAAAGACCAGTATTGGAAACGCCCCAATTTCAAAAAATGAAATGGAAGCTCTCATTACCAATCATGTGAAAGAATATGTTTTGACTAATACATGATGATAACAAATTTGCCGGGAAACCGCCTACTAATTTATATATTTGGTAAATTTGTTTCTCTCATGGACTGTGAGAGATATAGGGTAGTTCCATATACATCTTTCTGTGTATAGTGCTTGTAACTTTACGAAGAATGGGCCAAATTTCTTATCATTTTGATGATTCCAGAACCTTGCAGATGCTAGATGCTTGATGATCAACCTTTTCTGATCGATTCCACAACGTTTCTTTCACAATGCAATCGCATGACCATAACTGGCCTTTACCTTTAACATATTTTTTTCTGATATCACTGAAGTTTTGGGTTTTATTTAATGAGTAATTTTAAAATAAGAGCCATTTTACTGTTTTAATTTACTGGATCGTACCATTCAAGTCGCAGGGTAGAAAGATTCAGTTTCCAACCGCGCCAAATTTAATTTACGTTCCGACATTCTGTTAAATGGGTTCGTGTTGTTACGAATCCACTGCTTTCTGCTCCAACAAACGTCCACATGCGGAGTCGTTTATCAACTAAATTATTCACATTTATGGATGCTTCCTAGCTTCCCAGGTGTTTGTGTTGCTGTTGAAGCATTTCATTCACCTGCTATCATTCTTTGTACTCCAATTGCCAGAACGCAAATTCCATTTTGGTTTTATAGTTTCATCGGAGTCGTTTATCAACTATATGTATTCAAATTTATGAATGCTTCCTCCCCAGATGTTTGTGGTGTTTATGCATTTCATTCACCTGTTATTATTCTTTGTTCTCCAATTGTTAAAATACAAAATGCATTTTGGTTTTATAGTTTCATGCAATAAGTAAGTCAATAAAAGAGTATGTTCTGCACAATAAAAACAATGTGTGTCCCTATTGTACAATGTAATGTATTCCCTCATTTTGTAATAGTTAATTTACTCATTCACATTATGGAACTACCTGCCCGATGAAGTCCGTGGTCTGTGACCCCTGCGCACTCAACACCGTGTGGGAGTCAGTTTGTGATGAACTTCTTTTATGAGACAAATACAAGCAAACGTTTCCATATGTGAAAACAATTAATACAAAATAGGCTAGCAAGCAGCTCGCGCCAGCGAAGAGTGTCGAATTTGTTAAATCACTTATATTTTCATATTTTCATTTGTCTTTGTCTTTGCCGTATGCGGAATATTTTTCTGATGGGGGAGGGGGAAAGATGCATAAAAAGTTTTTGAAGAAACTCAAAAGCAAAAGGAGTGAAGGGAGTTCGAGCGACCAAACTGGTCATGAGGGTAATTTTGCAATTTTCAAAAGTAGAATTGAAGGATTTGGTATAGGCCTTCACTACTTGTGAGCTTTGTTAAACATTTTCAGGAAAAAAACTGTACGTTTTCAAAATATCTGGGGTCAACTGCCCCCCCCCCCCCCGGTGCGTACGGCCATGGTCTTTTTAAAAATAATTTCCCCATTTTTTCTTTCCTTTTCTTTTCCCTCTTTCTTCCTTTTCTCTTCTTATTCCTTTTTTTTCCTTTTCCTTTTTTTTCTCTTTCTTTTCTTTTTTCTCTCCCCTTTTCCTTTTTTCTTTTTCTTTCCTTTCCTTTCTTTTCTTTTCTTTCCCCTTTTTTTCTCTTTCTCCTTTTTTTTCCCTTTCCCCTTCCCCCCTTTTCCTTTTTTTCCCCTGGAGCCCGTCAGGGGGCACTCTGCCCCCCTTCCCCCCCCCCCCTCAGGTACGCCAGTGTCCAGCGGGGGAACAATATATTAAACCAGTGCACTTACGATGGAGGTATCAAAAGCACCGTAGAAAGCCACCCTGTCCCAGGTTGCGATGTACATCCATGACGACACAAAGTCTCTCATTTCAACGAATGATGCTCTTATAATTCCATCGGCTGCGAGGAATATGCTGTCGTTTTGGACGAATCTTGAGACTTGTCGATATGATACATTACCGCCTATATACGTGTTGACATCAGCCCAGAATGGTGCCAAAAGGCTTTGATTATTAGCGAGAGGAAACGGATCAGGGGTATATTGAGAAAAACGGCCCAAGAACGAGATGACACCGTTATTGTTGACCTGCATTAACATTTATGTGAAAACGATAGGTAGTAGATGTTAATGAAAAGAAGGGTATATCATAAATAGAATTAGAGGGAGAGCACAAAAAATAGAATTTAGCCAATTCAGGTCGAAAGTTGAGAAAAAAAGAACGGATAAAATATGAAGGAAAAAGAAGAAGAAGAAAGAAAGTTCATAAAGATATTCACACACGCACGCACACACACACACACACACACATATATATATATATGTATATATAGAACGAGAAAGAGATGAGGACGATAGAAAAAACGAGATGGAGAGAGAGAGAGAGAGAGAGAGAGAGAGAGATAGAGAGAGAGGGGGCGGCAAGAGTGGGAGTTTTTTTTGATGCCCTTATCACTTGACTGGCCGAGGGCGGTTTGAACCACAGCATGTCTTCGATGTAAAATATATTTTGCATAAATATCTTGTCAATCCTCTTAAAATTCAAACAAGTCAAAGAATTGTTAGGTTTGATACCTTCATCGTGTTCATTGCACATCGAAGAATTTGATGTCACGTAAATAGTTCGACAGATCTCTTTAAAAAAAAAAAGTTAGTTCAAGCTACGAAAGACTTACAAAAAGACTGGTATATTCGTGATCGAAAAATGGGAAGGCGACGGAGATTGGTAGCTCGTCTGTTGAACCATCATCGTTGGCGGGTAGAAATTCGTCCCCTTCATCTAACCCGAATGGAAAGAACAGACCTGAACAATGGAGAAAATAAAAGGGAATAATAGAACTAATAATTATGATTATGATGAAAATAATTATAATAATAATAATAATAATAATAATAATAGACATGCAATCGTGTCACAACTATGTGCGTGCAATGACGCACGTGTTTCTACATTTCAAACGAAAGAGCTTCTCTCAGAATTTCCAGAGCAATTTGTAAGAAGCATGTAGCTTCTGTGATAGTGGAGATAGAAAGGGCAAAAGAAAGGCTACCAAAACGGCCCGAAACGGACAAAATGGCGACTGGACGGTCAAGCATGAGGGATTCCGGAGAACGAAGAATACAGTGACCTTGAAAGGATGCTAGAGACTAGGCCCACGAAGTTTGAAGGGAATTGGAATAGCGGAAGAAGTCTAGAAAGGGCTCGCAAGCACTGCGTGCCAAACCAATGGGTTTTGGTGCATGATGAACATGTAGTGACGCGTGCTGTGGCACAAACAGCCGCCCATAATAACACAATCTTGCAGAGTATAAAATGGCATCTTAATTGGCCCCCTTGACGATTTTCGAAAATCCGGCTTGGAGGTGTACTGCGTATTGCAACTCGGAATATCACCGCAAAATTTCAAGGAACAAAAAGGACGAGAAGGGGGCGAAAAGCAGTCTGAAAAATGACGCCATAGCCGAAACGTGTTATAGCTTGGCGGACACTCAGAAGAATTTGTAGAGTAACCCTTGTTAAAATACAATTTACTCAAATATTTCTGTAATAATTACATATAACGTATTTGGTATCATTAGAAAGAACCCTTCATTGCGGTCAGTTTGACACCATTGGCAATTCCAAGAACTTTAGAGGGCGCTATTTATTTTATTTACTATTGCATATTCATTGGAGCGTTAAATTCAGCATGGTCTTGTGCAATTATGAGATTAAGATACTGCAAAAAATTGAGACGAAACGGAAATGGTTAAGAAAGTTATGGCAATTTTAGATTTTTAGGGGTCCATTTTCCCAAATTTTCAAGAAATTTTTGAATTTGCTGTGCGAAGATGTCACTTTGAAGGTCAGGTTATAAGTCGGACATGAAAGCACATATCGTAGACTACTTTTTTAGAGGAATTTGTTAGAACACTGTAGGATCTAGGATAGTGGAGATAGGAAGGAAGAAGTAAGGCCTTAAAACGGACCAGACACGGAAAATGGCGCCTAGACGGTTATTCCTGAGTGATTTTGAAAATTGAAGAATTTAGTGACCTTGATGAGATGCTAGAGACTATGCCTATGAAATTTGAAAGGAAAAGGACATGAGGAAAGGGCATAACTAGTGATAACAAGCATTAAGTGCAAAATAAATGCGATTTCCTGACGAAAACATGGAAAAGAAGAATACACAACGTCACAACGACATGCGTGCAATGACGCCGTTTTTTTACGTGTCAAGCGAAAGAGCTCATCCTGGACTATCCAGAGCAATGTGTAAGACGTCTGTAGCTGCTGTGATAGTTGAGATAGGTAGGGCGAAAGAAAGGCCTAAAAAACGGCCCGAAACGGACAAAATGGCACCTGGAAGGTC
>JAVYIG010016913.1:0-28842 GCA_035222895.1 Strongylocentrotus droebachiensis
GTATTGGGAGAGTAGGCTGGTGGTATTTTTCTAAAATCACAACGCCGGAATTAAGAAAAGTGTCCGCCAGTTGGCTTACATAATATATGACGCTAATTCAACAGCCATTCTTCACGTTCTTGCTCTCCTTTTCACAGAAACAATTCTGAACTTTCAGAATACAGTGTAAGGCATGCAATAGCTATATAGGCCTGGGCCCGTTTCTCGAACCGTCATAAGTCTAACTTCTTGACTATGCTATTGAAACGTGTGTTAATTCTAAAGTGCATTCTACCGATGTAATGTTATTTTTCCCTACATCAAAGTTCCATGACAATTTAACTCAAATTCGTCTGCCGTGCCTGCCATACGACAAATCGTTTCTAAGTAACGGGGTCTGTTTTTTCCCACCCTAGATTAACCTCTCATCTATTTTGTTGTCTTCATATTGTTGATGTTGAAATTTTGCATCGATTGACTTGGCAGTAATTGTGAGGAATAAGTCAAGCAGTTCTTGTTTTCTCACTCGTGCTTGATCAATCATCTTTAGTTTCTATCACTACTTGTTTTTCTCTGCCACACTTTCGTGTCATCCTTTTGTAATTCTACAAAATGGGCTACTCATTGCGAAGTCTTCTAAAAGACCCGATACCTCAGGGCAGATGTCAGTCACGAGAAGAGAAAGCTCTTCATGTCAATTCAACCACGAAATTGGAACCAGAAAATGCATTTTGAAATAGTGTATAGGAATCACGGTTTGGTTTGAACTTTGAATTGAGTCAAAACAAGAGCTTTTGATGAAAACAACAAACTAACAAAGAGCGTTGGTATCATACCCGTTAAAAATGTTTGGACACTCTCGAGTTTAGATTTAGATGACATTTAGAAGTTTTAATTTGCAAAGTAGGTAAGTGGTTGTATTGGTGACAAAGGGTGGGGATGGGCAATGTGGTAGCGTGGGTGATGCCACAATAAAAAGAATGTGCAATTTTCGTATATAATCAAAATTAATGCATAATTCATTGTTAAGTGCCTCTTTACAAATCATTTCATTCACGAATAATGGTATTTCAATATTCAGAATGCGAAAGGCATACGTTTTGTGTTGTTACTTAGCAACAACTAATGTATTATTTTTTTTACTATTGAAGTGCATTTATTCCTTACAGGTGAATAAAATAATTTGTAATGAGGCACTACAATAATGCACTTAAATTTTGATTGCATTACGAAAATGGTATAGTAGTGCACTGGGGCCGGCACTGCAGTCTTATAAAGTAGATATTATACAAGGAAGCATGGCAAACGAGTCGTGTGTATGAGATTCGGTTGTTAATCTTCTTTTCACATTCCTATCTTTGTCTATCTTTCTTCTCGCATCGTTTTTCTCTTTTTCTTCTTCCTATTCTTCTTCTTCTACTTCTTCTTATTTTTATTTTATTTTGTTGTCCCGTTTCTATGGAGTGGATTGGCATGGTACCGTTTGGTTTATATAATTATATCTTGCTCTCGTAGCAATGGTATAGCAAATATACTTTAAGGATCGCTTGCTTGGAGAAGGTGTGGTTAATCAGTAATTTATAAAAAAAAACCTTCACATTTCTCTGTTTAAGTGCCAGTCTTGATACATTATAGGCAAACTCAGACTAAGAAAGATCGCCCGTCTCATTGCTTTCATCCGATCAATGATTATAACCCAGATTACGACGGAACTTTATTAATAGTTCGCGATTTTACAACCGAGAAATTTGCTTTTGCAGCAAACTGCGAAAAGGGTAACATAGCAACTCGAGTAAAAAATAGAAAGAAAGAAAGTGCATTAAAAAGCCAAAGCTTAGACTAACTCCGGTGTTTGGATTGCGTGGCAGTAAATGGTGTAAAGTGTTTCGAGAACTAGCTAAAACTATTATTCTCCACGCAAAATAAAGACGCAGTAATTTTTATTTCTGCTTAACTAAGCTCTATAAGCCCCTCCAAAGCATGGATACGGGAGATCCGTTCTGAATAACCTAAACCAAAAGATACAATAGAAAGACACAGTATTTAATCCATTATACCGTGGCTATTTGCGTCACGTTTTGATTGTAAGACATTAAGTAGGGTCGTTAAAAAGTTGTGGCTTTTGTGTGACCCTTTTGAAATGTCCACGTCAAAATAAGCAGATTTATCTTCAAGTCTCAAGAAAGAATTTACAATTGGACTGTAAACATAGGATAATCGGGAGCGCCAGGAGGGTCAAATCTGACTGACATGAGCGCTATACAAGAACCCACTATTATTATTATTATTATTAAACGCGGTCTTCTTATAAGGTGTGACTAAAAGTGGGAAGGTATTTTTTTTTCTTATCTGAATCCGGATAATAAATTGGGACGTCACAGGAAAAGGGGCATTTTCAAAGGAAAATTGAAGTTTGTGAAAACAGACACAGTAAGTTTGTGAAAACAGACACAGTAAGTTTTCAACATAATGCAGCCACACAACCTTCCCGATGCCGTATCAATCCATCATCAGGAAAGAGGGTTGGAGAGGCAAATGCATCAATGGAATTATACGATTAATGAAATATATAAATATTATTATTGGGGGAAACTGCTCCTTAACCCCCCCCCCCCCCCCCCCCCCTCTGTACTGTATGTCTGTCTGTCTGTCTGTCTCTCTCTCTCTCTCTCTCTCTCTCTCTCTCTCTCTCTTGTCCACATGTACGCCCCTAACCCTGCCGTTTATCACTGTGTCATCACCATGACCACAAAACTGTTTGCTAAGCGAGCAAAGTTTAGTGTCGCGTCGTTTTATACCCTTGCTGTCAGATCACTCGTGCTCCCTATTAACATGCGACAATCTTAATTCATGAACCTCCATTCAAAGATTAAATAATTTGTAACATCAGTGAGCATCATAAACATTAATTTTCGTTTAGAAGATTGGCTCACTAGCGTGATGTTTTTTTGGAGAACGACTCCGCTTATTGATTCTTCTCTAAAATATCTGTCTGAACACGATGAAAGAGAACATGATTGAATTGGTTTCACTTGGTTTCTTCAAGTACCATTGAGAATATCGATCAACATGATGTCTTGATTCACAAAACATGAAAGAAAGAAATCTTTGAATGAGGTCATTGGCGGGGTCAATGGTCACTAGGCGTGACGGGTTTCATAGAGAGGCTTGTCTTTCAGAGTTTTGTGTAATTAGCCTCATGATTAGGGCTATTGTTTTCTCCATCTCCATCAACAAAAGTTGGTGTACTTGAGAGGAAGGATAATAGACAGAAGTGGAATGCTTCAAGGATGGGTTATAGCGTCCCCATCCTTCTTCAACCAAACCACAAAAAGGCTATTAACACCCGTAGAGCTATAGACCAAATATTACATCGGATGCTCCCCCCAAAATGCCCTGTCCTTCACAACCGATTACCTGGTGAATGCCGAGAAGAGTTAAGCAGAGTATCCTTTTCTCGGTACATTTCGTTGGCGTTACGATTAGTTACCATGGCAATACAACGCTATTAATTTACATCTCAAAGCATAAATTCACCATACAAAAAAATGTTCTCATTGACATCCCATTACGGATATCCCTAAACTGCGGAAAGGAAATATGCTACTGCAATTCAATATACAAATTTAACAATCAGTTATTAATCTCTTTTAGAAATATATATTGACACGTTTTCCGTCGCTCTTTAGATTCTCTCCGTTATGCAATAAGACGATCGTTCTTCTTTTTGAAAGGTGAGTTATGAAATGCATCCATGTTTCACGTTTCATATTTAAATAGAGGGTATAGATCTAATGTAATTACGGGCAACTTGAAAGAAGCAGAACATTTATCATTATCTGTGAATAAATGTGTTTCATTTTTTAAACTTACAGACGGCATACATTTCGAAGTAGCTTGAAGTAGCATTGTATCGAGCGGCATTCAAAAGAGTTGGAAGCCAAGACGGGGTAACTTCTCTATTTTCTATTCTAAAGCTTTTCTAAATTGCAATTTTACTTCAATTACTTCATCTTCTATATGCGTTAACGTTTTATATTAAAAAAGGAAATGGATTTTAACTTCCAGGTACGGATAAAACAAATTAAGTAATACATACAGACTTGAATTGAATTGTGCATTAATCTTATTCGTCTTGCTTGGAAAAAAAGCATAGGCCTATTAAGTTTCAGACAAAAATTTAATTGTAAAAGAGAGAAAATGCCTTTTACTATAACGTTGTTGTTTCAAATATCCTACAAGATTTGTTTTGCCGGAGAAATAATCAATTTTTGTCCCGGTCCATAGCGCTTATATTGATGACATAAAGGCTAACAGCTCAATTGCAACATGGACTCAGTTCATAAAGGCCCCCTATAAAGATATACTTTTAAATTAAAAAAAGAAATTCCTAATTGATTGTCATATTTTGGATATAATCTATACAGTGTGGTATTATCAGAGAGGAAGGGGGTGTGTCTTTTTTTCAGAAATTAAAGATACCAAGGTAAAGAAAATACTCTTATGTTAAAATATATAAATAACAAACTGTTAGTTCATTTTACCTGACCTGACTAAAACGACACTTCTTTTTTTTTTTAATAAAAAAAAATACATCAATACAAAACAGTATATGTTATAATCTGAGAATTTCCCTGGAAAGTCAAAGGAGGGTTAATACAGTCATAACCAAACAAAATCTTGAAAAGAAAAGCTTTCTTACCGGTCTAGGATGAGGGTTATTAGACCGTCCATTACAGATGGGTCCCGGCAGAACACCTAGAAGTTGTCTTGACATTTTCACGAGTTGTAGAAAAAAGGTTGTTTTTGTAGATCCACTTTCCCCTCAAACTGGTAAGTTATTTTATGTTTGGTGCAGGATAACACAATTAACATTTTTTTTTAACGACTTTATGTAGAATAATGTGAATTATTACGAAACAATTATTGTTACACAGTTCTTGAGAGTCGATAATGAAGCTTGTCGTCTGTCTGCCGCGCTCGCTGACCGAGCCTCGACTCGTCAATGCTCGTAGATAATAGATTCTCGTCCGCAGCTGAAAATGAAGCGTGTCGATCTGCTCTCGGCACCTTTTCGGGGGCGGCCGGTATATATTTCGCCGATCACAGACGCCGATCCCCGTTGTCCCTAGCAGCAGCCACTTGATATTATAATTACAATAGATAAAGCACTCGAGCGGAACAGCGTTCAGGCCAGCCATGCGTCTCAATATCAGAAAGGACTCCTTCATCCGAAAACGCGACTAGCCGGGTGAGCAAGCAGACGAGTGACAATCTATTGCCGAGAATTGAGTCCAGTCTCGAAGTAATTCCACGCCCACTTTCCTCATTACCATGAAAACATCGTAATCAATAGCATGAAACAAAACTTGTCGCGTTTTACAATGTCAACAAAGGCGAGTCGAAGTGCAAACACAGGGAATTCGATACTGCAAATTGATCAGAAACATTCCATCACAAAAGAATTGATTGAAATCATTATGTGTGGGCAATCATCCTTTGGTTAATGCATTGAAAACGTTGTTTTCTTACGATCTAACTCTGACCATGGAGTTACTAACTCCATGCTCTCACTGTCTGAACCTTGTAATGTATAGAATTTAAAGGGTGTAGCATTGATTTTCTTTATAAAGTCAATGAATGCACGGAAACGAAGAGAGAAAAGAACCAAAGGAATGCCTCGTGGAATAAAATGTTCGTCATTTTCTAGGTAACAGAGGACAGTTATGTAGAATGAACTTCTGTAATAATGAAGTGACGGCCGAGGAGAAACGGACAACATTTTGAAAATAGTGTATAGAAAGAAAACGAAACGAAAAAAAAAAATTAAGGATAGAATACCAATCACGTATGAATCATGATAGGACCTATATAATCATGGATGAATGAATTGTCGAAAAGAGCAATGGTCATGTCCTGAAATGACTTTTGTCACAATAATAATGATGATGGGGATAATAATAATACAAATAATAATAATGATAATGATAATAATAATGATAATAATAATAATAATAATAATATCAACAACAACAAATAATAATAATTTTAATAACAATAATAACGATAATAGCATTAGTTTAAAGTGAACATGAAAAATGGCTCTTCAAATCCCGTTATTTGCATTGAAACAAAAGCTAGTTGGCATGTAAAATTTTACTTTAACCTCTTCCCTAGTCCTAAATAATTAACGCGGGGTTAGAATTTCTGGTCGACTGGGGTCCAAGGTTGGGGTTTCCTCATTCTATCGACTGATTAACAATTATAATGCTTCACAGGCTGATTGCAAAGTTGTTCATTTATTCAGTGTGTCTACCCTTGAGAAATGCCACCAAGCAATTAATTACATGAAGGTGAAATTCTAGAGAAAGTCCTCGTACCATGAGGTACGACTGGGCTAAAGAGGGTAATATAAAGCTAATAATTCATGACTTTCATTTTCGTCTTTATTGCTCCAGCAAAGTTGGTTTTCGTTTTCGCGGCAGAGCACATCGTGATTGGAATAATAAAGTAACTAATTAGTGAGAGTAATGAAATGCAAAATTAATCGGGATATTGCACGGCACTTTGAAATGGCATCAAAAAGTCCTCGTTTCATATTCATAAATTGCAAAGGGTTCGAATCTTTTTTTCTTTTTCTCTCTCTCCCCTAATTTGTAAAAATTTCCATGAGGCGACATGGTTTAGTAGAAGAGTAGTGGTCTCGTAAATGGGGGGACCCGAGTCCGAAACCAAGCGGATTCGATAGTGCCCTTTGCTTTTTGTCAAGGCATTAATCCTCATTACTATAAGGCCCTCGGAGAGGACTTAAAGGGGAAGTCCACCCTGAAATTAAGTTAGTTTTAATAGGAGTAGAAAAATGAGAGAAACAAGTCAGTGAAAGTTTGAGCGAATTCCGATTAAAAATAAGGAAGTTAGGATTTTTTAAGTTGTGATCAATCAACTTACAAATTGGCAACTCTATGACGTATCATGCGAGCTCAACTTCCATTTGCTCAGTACTAAAAAAATCTAACATTTTCATTTTCCCTCAAGAAAAATGTCAACCATACATGCACCCTAAATATAATAATTGCAAAAATGTTTCTATACTCCCCCTGCAAGGAACAAATATATATTCCGTCATCAATAACGAAGAAAACATGATTTTATGGAATATTATGCACAAAGCAAACGAAGGAGAGCTCGTATGATAAGTCACAGAGTTGCCAATTTGTATTTGATTGATCACAACTTCAATAATTCATAACTTTCTTATTTTCATTCAGAATTTGCTCAAACTTTCACTCACCTGATTTTCTTATTATTCTGCCTCTATCGAAACAAACTTATTTTGGGGGTGGACTTTCCCTTTAAAGCTGTCGCTCCAGTGGATGGTTTCCTACAACATGGGGCCCATGGGCATGTTTTCTTAGCAGTCTGGTAAAATAAAACATCAAACCAGTATTGAGACTGATCCTGAGATGGTTTCTTGAAAATCCTTGCGATCATTTTGTTGTTGTTAACATTCATTGTAGATGTTTGGGGTCTTGTTTTTTTTTAAAAGTTATCCTTTTCGAGAAAAAAAATTAGGATGGATATTTTCATAATTCCAAGTTACCATCAAAGGCGCAGTTATAGTCATCATTATTATGGTAGTTCAGACCGGGCATTACGCTGTCATCCATTAATAATGTAATGTAGTATACTTATCATTAATTAACTGTTGTTCTTTTGTGTAATATTATATTAAATTAATGTATTCCCATGTTTTTGTTTAACTTATTTTCATAGTTGAATTTTATAATTTTCCGAAGCCATACATAAATTGTGTTAAATGTTATAATTTGATTTTGTACAGTTCTAATTGTAATTTATGTATTTTTCATGTGCTGTTTTTAAAATCAGGGCTTTGTGGAAGACCAGGTTTTTATTTGTGTATACTGAACAGACTACCCTGAATAAAGAAGTGAAATAAATACATAAAAAACGACCAACGTCAAGCAGAACAGTTTCCAGGGGAACGCACACATTTAGAGCCAACTCGCGCACGGCGATGACAATGCTAGCTATAAATAAACAATGTTGTCAAGGTCAATATGAATTAATAGATACATGCCATAATGATTACCTTGTAACCCACTGCCGCGACATTCAATTTTTCAATATGTTTCTCTTATTTCAAACACAGACAAAGTCAAACAACCCCGATATTTATAGCATGTTCCCTATTCTTCTTCTTACAGTCTGGTGAATTCTATTCTCTCAAAACACGAGCCAATATATTTATTTAAAAAAACATTGAAAACAAGATGAAATACATCACGCGAGCGGCGACACCCAGCAACTCAGAAAGCACTCATTGCACATGATTTCATTTTGAGTTTTGAGTTTTTGTAAGGAAAATCAATTTCAAGAGAAATTGCTAAAGCTAAATGCTTTAATATCTAACTATTCACCATGAACAATGATTGCGGAGAAACCCATAATGCTCAAGTTCTTGTTTATCCCCCATCAAATTCAAACAACCACGATATTATATCCCTAATATTCCTCCTACATTAGAGTTACATCTATTCTTTTCTCTCAAACACGATCTAATGAAAAAATATAAATAAATAATGAAGCACATATCCATCCAGAAAGCACTCAGAAATTCGCCTCATTTTATTTTGACCTTCAGTTTTTGTGGGTAAAATTCATTTCAAGAGATGTCTAAAGCTAAAAATGTAAATTATTCATCACAAAATAATAAGTGTTTGCAACAGCAACTCATAAGCAAAATGAAGAATACTTGCCAAAAATAACTAAAACCATCAAGCCAGATAATTATGAACATATGAGAATATTAGTATTGATCACACCAACAAATGTTTTTTCCCTTCATATTTCTTTGCTTCTACCCGACTAGATAATAATATTACACCGATCTTGTATAGCACATACCACATCACGTCTATGCGCTTCCGAGGGGTTCCTATTTATGAGAGACATCGTCGGTGTATCAATTTATTAAACGCTATATAAACCAAGATTATTATAATTAATATCAGAGGGGTTTTGGGTAGTATTGCTCTAGCTTTAGCTCCGTCAACCGTTCCCAGCACACAGTGCATTTGAAGGAATGATTAATCCTGCCAGGTATTCATTTAAAACCTGGGTGGAGAGAGCCAAGTATAGATGAAATGCCTTGTCGAAATTACTTGTCTAACATACCCACTGGGCAGATTTGAACCCTCAACCTTTTGATTAAGAGTCGAGAGAACTAACCACTATACCACGCAGCTATCCAACATGATTTTTATTTATTAATTCAAATTCTATCCCGATTAATAATAATAATAATAGGCATTTATATAGCGCCGTCTATCTAGATAATTCTATTCCGAGGCGCACTAATTAATTATTACCCTGGCTTTAGCCTAGCTGCCATTACAGCGCTCTAGCATTTCAAGGAATTAATTCCTGCCAGGTACCCATTTACCTCACCTGGGTCGAGTGTTGCAAATGTAGATTAATGCTTTGCCAAAGGACATTTGTGATCATTAACATCTGATGTTTATCCTGTAGATTTTGTGACAATACATAACAATATCTCAAAATTACCTGTAAACTCTTATAACACACACAAACACCTGATAACACTCACAGCCAAGATTATTTAATGCTATTTGACAGAGAAACAGAGATAAACAGAAAGGAAATTTCCAATATTTTCACAAATCAAACTTTTCAATGAGTTTATTGATTAACAATTCCAATTACAAATATTGCTTTCACTTATGAAAAAAAGACCTCAGTTCTGTTCTACAAAATGATTTTCACACTTTTCACATTCACGTTACTGTATATCAAAAAGAAACAGCTCCTTCTTTCGCACTGAAAAAGGCAGCAAAAAAAAAATCATGAATAGCTTACTTCAGGACTAGTAAGTAACCTCTTTAGAAAACAAAAAATAGCACTAACTGCATTTTTGTCAAGAACAATACCATGCAATATAAGTTTATCAAACAAAGGCAAGGAAAAGGTAGAGGAAATAACATCGGCACCATCTGGGTCTCTGCAGTCTGATACTAGGGACTTATAGATTTACACATCGACATAGTGGACTGGCAGTGCCTTAAAAGGACGTAGCAGTCCACTATGTTGACGTGCAAATCTAAAAGTCCCTAATACTAGCTTGCATGAATTCACCCTTGCAGCCTAGACAGTGTTAAGCAACAAGTCAAGACAGACAGAAAAGTCATGCATTAATGATAATAGTGATGAGTTTAAAACTCTTTTGAAAGGAGATTTCCACTTCAAATTCCTAACAGACAACTACATGTTCTTTTAACGCAGAAATGTTATCTGCAAAAATGAATTTTGTCAACTTCAGGTAGCTCATATTAGCACATGACATAATTCTCATGAAATTACTCTTCTATGGTGAACAGAAATACAAAAAATAATAAGAAATGTTACACAGGTAAATTATCTAAATTATCTAAATGATCGGTTAAATTATATGCCTTTGCAGTAGTGAATATCATGTTATAAGATATTTGTTACGTCAAATGCTTTGAAAAAATCGTCCATTTTAGTCCAATGTATATTACTTAGTACTTAATTTTTCATTTTTTTAAAGTGATTCCTCAGCAGTTTTTCTCAGTCATTTAGTTCAAGATTTTTTTAACTAACCAGACCTTAAAGGTAGGCGTTACTACTGCAGCTAGAAGGGATTAGACCACACAGCGAGCCATCGAGGTCACTGTAACAGGTGGCTATCTCATTAACTCAGCTCTCATTTAACATAAGAAAAAGAGGATCATGGGGGACCAACAGGCACCGATTTGGGAAGTTTTCTATATAGAGGGAGCAAGTAGCTACAAGTAGGACAGTGTGCCTTTAAAACAAGGCAGTACAAATTAAACCTTTTCACATGATCATTTCAACCAATTTCCTGCAGGGTTACAGTTCGTGACTATTCAGTTATGAAAGTGCAACTGAAACAATATTTTCTACAATTACAATGTCTATTCAAATTAATTGCACATTAATCTAATACCCTGAAAGTTCAACATGGACATCATTTTAAAGCCCCTCTGCACTAGTTGGGCAAGGAGGGATTAGACCTCCCTGCATGGTCACTTACAGGTGTTTGTCTCAACAAATAAGCTCTCAATTAACATAAGATAAAGGGGTCCCTGGGGGACCAAAAGTCATCGATTAGGCATTGTTTACTATATAGAGGGCGCAAGTAGGTATAAGTAGTGCAGTGGGGCTTTAATATATCATTAACAATATCAACGAGGACCTTTCCTTGCCGTGCTTCATTTTAAACAATATTTCCCTTATTAATCTTCATGTTCATGGCTAAACTTATTACCCAACATTAAAATCAACCATTGTTCCCATCTCTGTACAACATACAAGAAAGCTCTATAATAATTATATCATTACCCCATAACCTTGCACAGATCTACATTCAACTTGTACAATGAAGGCTCGCTCACATATGGCGTGGAATACAGCAGTGATATGTTTAAATGTTGAAAGCTCAACATACTTCACATTTCTATAATTTACAATACACAGAAAGTGCCGGAGGGAGGAAGGGATGGGTGAGGGTACTTAGATCCGGTTTAGCCGGGAGTGGGTGAAGATGAAGCCTCAAAATCCACACCCATTTTGACAGAAGAGGGTACCCATTATTCAGACTTTGGATGATGATTTCAATTATTTCTGAATCTCAAATTTGCACTTTAGCGAGACTATTAGTGAGGGATTATTGTGAAGAAAAAAAGTTACCCATATTATAGGCCAAGATCTAAAATAAGGGCAATTTTTTGAAAACATAGTCATACCTCAAGTTTAGGGATATTTCATTTTGCAAAAAAGTGACCCATTAGGGCGGTACATCCCTGTAAACCGTATTAAGACAAGCACACCCCCCCCCCCCCCCCCCGAGACGGTTAATAGGTGTAAAAACCTTTGCTGCATGATGATTAACATACTTCCCCATTTGTCAGTCATTTACCCATAAAAATAAAGAAATGATGCCGTTTCCCATGCCATATGTGAACAAGCCATACCAATACTTCATTATTACATACAGTAGAGTGTAATCAAGTTCATTCACTTGAGATAATGCAAAACACATATAGAAAAAAGAAGTCATCTGTTTGTAGCCAGAAGGACGTGAACTCACGTACTGTTTAATACAAAGAGTTAACACCCTTCTGGCCCTGAACAGACAAAGTGTACTGTCATAATTATACAAAGCTGTAGAGCACCATTGTTGACTAGTGTATCTTGGGTTTCTTAGCGACGTAGCTTCTCACCGTGTCCCTGAGCATACTGAAGTTCTGTCAGGCAAAGAGAAAGAGAGATAAAACATTTTGTTAAAGGGATTGGGTAACTTTGCCTCAGATTCTAAACAAAATCCTGTATTTAGCTCATGCTGCAATCATAATTATAAACTTTTAGGTCATACATGAATCCCATGACTTTTACAAGCCAATCGCCTGTCTGATCATCAAGATATCTATGATTGGAATTAAACATTTCAGAATTCATTTTCCTAACGGTTTTTATAACACTACAGTCTATTGGGAAAAATGAGTACCGGTATGGTAAAACCGATCACTCAAAGACTTTTACTTTTTTTGAGGCACTTCATGATAATTTTGAAGCGCAATTTTCTTAGAGCTTCAATAGTACACCATATCACAGACTCTGATAACACGTCGGGCCGTGCATCTCAGATTTAACATTGTTAAACGATCCCTTTAATCCTAAAAGTTGTATTTTACTGACAAAAATTGTATATATAAAAAAAAACACGGATCAATGCCCCTTACAGTTCCTACATACAGGAATTTTTTTTTGTATGGATCATTGGTTGAATATGCATGATATTATCGTCATGACTGGTGTGATCGATGAACCAATGAACATCCCCAAATTGCCATTGTGAGATGCTTGTAGGATACTTACAGGACAGAATGGGCATTTTGCCATTGAAAATGGCACACACACACAAAATACCAACAACTACAAAATTAAAAAATTATTATTAAACAAAACAAATAGATCGTACTGGTTGGCAGCTCTGTATTATACCATAACACCTCCACATGAGAAAGAACTTCAATGGACTTACTTGTACTGCTAGATAGATAAGCCCAAGATAACTAGCTATGCCTGCAGCTAGGAAGAGGTCAAACACAGCTGGTTTTACACTGAAATAAAACAACAAGAAACATACAGTATATTGTAATAAAGCTTGATCAGATATGACGCAGGATACCGCCGCCAAAAGAGCTGCCAGGTTTTTTAAACGTTTAAATGAATGGCAACTGTGTGCAACAAGAGTCCTATGCATATTCTGAGAGCTCTGAGTAATAAGATACAGAAATGTGACACGTATTAAACGTATTACACCATTATTACAGTTTGCAACCATTCATTCGTTACGGGGATACCAAATACTTTGTATATATTATATTCATACATGTTCTTACTTATTATTTGTTGCTGTTATGAGTTTATGCTCATGATTTTATTATTATTATTATTTTTTTATTTTTTTTAAACTATTGTTCCTTATTATGTTTAACAGGGCCTCATGGAAGACCACCATTATAGGTGATAATGAGTCACCCAGTCTTAATATCTGAAATAAATAAATAAAGTAGATAGTAATCATTAAAAACAGCTGCGGTTTTGCCACATCAAATCTGAAGGAGGCTTTAGTGACCAAGCAAACTCATACTAAAGAACGGAATGAGGTAAAATATTATACAGCATTTCCAAAGAGCTGGCCAAAGTATGAACTTGAGCTTGATCTTTTTTTTCCTGACAAGCAATTTCTTGTAAATACTGCTCTTTTTTATGCATTATGCATTTATGCAATGAGATTACTTTGTAACAGGAATATTAAAAAGCTTTTACTAACACTGTGTGATTACATCATGAACAAAATGAATAAGAAATATCCACTTTGAGTAATGTAATATCACTACAGTGGCTTAGGGAGATAATCTTGTATCTGAACTGTTATCGAGATCTGTACGTAATTCCGTAAATGCTAGAGTAGTAATACTTACTTGTAGGCATGCACAGTAAACTTGAGACCGTCATAGAAAACGTACTCAGGCTCCCTGAAAAATAAAAAGGATACAAACAAAACTGTAACTATATGTATATCCTTGTTGGTAAGCTTTTTAGGCTACCACTGACCAACCTAGGGTCCCAATCGAGGGAACTAAATGATTGAGGATTGATACTTTATGCATGGTTCCCAATCACACTCTATTAACTGAGCTGTTTATTTCAATTTACAGTACCAAGCAGCTTTAAGGTACTACTGTAAAACAAGAAATTTTCCAACGGACATGTTGCAAGAGAACTTCGAAAGCAGTTGACAGTGGCAACAGGTTCATGCTGCATGAAATGATTTAATCCAACTGATGCAACACTGAATTTGTGTAATTCATGCAATCTCTTTGCACAGAAATGGCAGGTGTAAACAATTTTCAAATGTTTCATATTGTGAAAGTATCTTGGCCCTGTTTCATAAAATTTGTTATCAATAACAAGTTAAACAACTGTTATAAGCTACTGAAATCGTGGCATTTGATCGGCCGAGAGAAAATTTGTCATAGAAATTTAGCTTTTGTTATTGATAAGAAGATTTATGAAACAGGGCCCTGGTTTAACAGTTCTTAACATAGGGGTCTATTCCAAAATATTCATTCAAAATGTCTGGGACATCAACATAAACAAATCATAAAACAAACATTGGGTGATCAATTTGTTTCAAATTCAAATCTGATAAACATTAGGGTATTTTTTCCAGCTGGTTTCACTTGAAGAAAAAAAAACACATTAAAACAACAAACAAACGGAGGACAGGAAAATTCATATTTTAACAAATTCAAAGCTATCCCCTTGGCCTTACATTTCCAGTATTTTCAAACCACTATAGACAGATTGATGCACAATTCAAGCACCTTTTTGTTTTACTTGAAAAGGTTACACACTACAATGCACTTTATAATGGCAACAATTCTAATTTCTATGAAGCAGGTCAAAACCCTTGACAATAGGCCATTTTCGTAATGTAGCCAAATTTAATACATAATTCTTTGTGAAGTGCCTCAATACAAATTATTTCATTCGCCTCATAAGAATAATAGTATTTCAATAGTCAGAATGCAAACTGCATATATTAAGTGTTGCTAGGTGGGTCAAGCCATAATGTTTGTCCTACCTGGCAACAACTAATGTATGCAGTTTGGATTCTGTCTATTGAAATACAATTATTCTTATCAGGTGAATGGAATAATTTGTATTGAGGTACTTCACAAAGACTTACCTATGCATTAAATTTGGTTACATTACGAAAATGGCCAATGGAAGTCTGTGCTCATTCAGAGTATGATAGATGATTACCCTACCTCTTGTCTGCTTTGAGGGTTTGTCGCATGATATCTTTGAGGTATCTAATTCAACCTCCATTTTGTTTTACTTGAGAAGGTTACACACTACGATGCACTTTATAGTATAAAGGCAACATTTCCTTGAAGCAGGTCAAAACATTTGACAATTTGGAAGTCTGGGGGGTGTTTCACAAAGATCTTATGTTGAACTTATATCGAAGTTGGACTTAACAATTATATATTTAGCAAAAGTTATTTCAAAAGGCATAAAATGTTGATACAAATCATTCATATTTTCTATTATCAAGGAGATTTCATGTTCTTGATGTGGAATTTATAAAAAATCTAAAATACTTGATTTTTCGCTTTTGAATATATTTTATTTGAGGCTACAAATGGCTCTCCATAATTTTTAAGTCCAACTTCGATATAAGTTCAACATAAGATCTTTGTGAAACACCCCCCTGCTTTCATTCAGAGTTTGATAGATGATTAGCATACCTCTTGTCTGCTTTGATGGTTAGTCGCTTGACATCTTTGAGGTACCTGGAGAGGGCGCTCTGTAGCGTATTTAGTAATGGCTCGTCTTTGGTGAGCAGCTGGGCTGACCTGGGCTCTGACGATATATACTTGATCCACGAATCTATCGAGTCCTTGTTGACATCCTAGCAATTAAATGAACAATTGAAGTAATAAACATACATGGGGACTGATGTAAGACAGAATACTTACTTCTTAAAATCAAAATTTTAAAGCCCCTGTGTACTAGTTGTAGCAACTTGCTCCCTCTATATAGAAAACAATGCCTTAGTGGTGCCCGTTGGTCCCCCATGATCCTCCTTTTCTTATGTTAATTGAGAGCTGAGTTGATGAGATAACCACCTGCCGGTGACCTCGCTGGGTGGTCTAATCCCTCCTGGCCAAACTAGTACAGACAGGCTTTAAAGGGGGTCGGTCATCAGTTTCCATGTGCAGAAGGTCATAGTTCTCTGACACCAGACTTGGTGGTAATACAATTTACATAGAAAAATCCCCCTAGTCTCTCTAGGCGCGTCTTCATCATCTTGAGATTGCCAAATAGCCTGCTATTTCTGATTTGGGAAATAATCCCAAAGTTACAAATTGCGTCTTCATCAGCTCGAGATTCGACCTCGAAACTTGAAACTTGACCTTGAGAAATTAACTCGAGATATTTTGCTCAGCGTTAGCGCATAGTGCGAGTCTTCGGTCTGGTGAAGACGCAAATTAGTTGGATAGTTTGCGATCGGGATAGTTCAAACAGCTGGATATTTGGCAATCTCGAGATAGTGAAGACAGGCCTACAAGAGAGTCTTCGGGTGATGCAAATGTCAGATAAGGGCTTTACCATATGGGGACAGAGCATCATATAAAGCCTGTTGGTCATAAAACTGAAGGCTAATCATGTAGATTAATAACACCTGTTATTCGGTTATACCCTAATGGTGTCAATTTCCCCATGAGAGCCCACTTTTATGTGTCTTTAAATGGCATTATAACAAAAGACCACCTCTGCCTATGCTTTTTAACCTGTCTGGAATCTCTTAAGTCAGGACAAGCAAGCACCAGAAATATTTTTCAAATGTGAGAAAGATAACTGTTGATTGGTCAGTTGTGTTACTTTGTTAAAAAGCTGCTATTTTACTCCTGCTATATACCTCTAAGCTACCGTTTCACTCCAATATATACATATGCTATATAGATACAGCAATTAAAGCCTGTCTGCACTAGTTTGGCCAGGGGGATTAGACCTCCCTGCAAAGTCACTGACAGGTGGTATTTCATCAAATCAGCTCTCAATTAACATAAGAAAAAGGGTTCATGGGGGACCAACAGGCACCAATTAGGCATTGTTTGCTATATAGAGGGCGCAAGTAGCTATAAGTAGTGCAGTGGGGCTTTGAATGACACATTGATTCATTTAATAAGATGAAGAAGAGACTTGAAATAATACCCTGTACTTACATAGCCATCAACAAAGACTTCCATTTCTGAGGATCCTATGCCAAATATATGATGAGCTAGGGTTTCAGCGATGATCTTCACGTTCCTTGCAAGTTTGCTGGAATCCACCCTGGAGCTAAGAAAGGAAAGGAAATATATAATTACATGATTATATATTCAGTCAAAGTCAATTCACACAGGATGAACAAGGGCTACGGTAGTGATCTTCAAAGTTCTTGCAGGCTTGAAAGACTATACTCTTGTTCTGTTTTGATGTAATACATATGTCGTACCTGCCAACATTTGAAAATAAGAATTAGGAATTTCTAGCACTGTATGCCTTCGAAAATAAGAAATCTGTAACCTTAACAGGCGTTCGCACATGCAGAGTTGTGTAACGGGCAATACGTGGTAAATCTGTTTAAAAAAGCGAATACAAATTCGCTGCTCGATCATGCAGCCATTCAACGCATGCCATACACGGCAAATCACAGCACATGATTAAAGGAGCTAAATGTAGCTTCAGCAACAAAAAAAATATAAAAAATAAAAAATAATCAAAATTTTAAAAAATCTGAATATTCCGGATTATCCGATAGGGTTGGCAGGTATGAATTATGTTATAAAGCTTCATCCCCAATGGTCTGAACACTCCTTACATACTTGGTGGAATTCACCCTAGAACAAAGAAGATATTACATATACATTATATACATTAGTATCTGGAAGAAATCATCTCAAAAATATAGTCTGAAAAAGTATGATGAACAAGAGCATCAGGTGTAATCTTTAACCTAATTGCAAACTTGGTGAAAATGAATGATTTTTTAAAGAACTTGTTACTACATGCACATGTTGAGTTGCAAAAGTATTTGTGCAGAGAAAAAAAAATCAATATTTTTGAGCGACAATTGCTTCGCAATCAACATCCAACTCTAACCATAGACCCAACTCAAAACGTAACCAAAGGCTTAACCTATTAAACACCATTGAAATGCCATCTCTTTCCCTATATCTTTTTAAATAGTGGGTTCTTGTACAGCGCTGATGTTTGAGACTTGACACTCCTGGCACTCCACAATCATTACCCCCGGCTCTAGCATGGCTCCCATTACGGCGCTCTAGCATTTCAAGGAACTAATTGAACTAATGAGGAAGTTCGTAGAAGAGCTTGAGTGCAAAGGAAAATGATACAGGAGATGTTGTTTAGGCAGTTGCAGTTCATGGGTCATGTTGCACGTAAAGAAGGCCAAGGGAACCTTGCTTTGGCAGGGAAAATTGTGGGAAGGAGGAGTAGGGGAAGAAGGAGGATACTGTGGATGGACATTCTGCACAAATTGTTGGAAGAGAGAGGAGTGGAAGAACTGGGAGTGGTGCTAATACAGAAGGCTAGGAGTCAAGGTTTGTGGAACAGCATGATCGCCAAAGTCAATCGATATGGCACATAAAGAGAGAGAATTCCTGCTATATAGATACATACATGTCATCGGTAATGGTAGACCTAGAGGCACTGTCGTAGGAAGGGAGATGGGACAGGGAGATACATACATGTCATCGGTAATGGTAGACCTAGAGGCACTGTCGTAGGAAGGGAGATGGGACAGGGTCCCTGCTGGGAGTCTCTG
Organism: Strongylocentrotus droebachiensis; assembly: GCA_035222895.1. Taxonomy (NCBI): domain Eukaryota; kingdom Metazoa; phylum Echinodermata; class Echinoidea; order Camarodonta; family Strongylocentrotidae; genus Strongylocentrotus; species Strongylocentrotus droebachiensis. Next base: position 18,971 of record JAVYIG010016913.1, read on the forward strand.
CATGCTGAACCTCTCATGCTCCCAGGCCAACCAATCGTCACCCAGGTTGATGCGCTTGTGGACCATGCTGAACTTCATTGAGGGGTTGACAGACTTGGTGATGGCTTCCAGCTCCTGAGGAGGAGATGATGATGGTGGAATAGAAAGATGGGCAAGATACACAATCAAATACACAACCAAATGAGATTGGCACGATAGCTCAGTTGGTAGAGCAGTGGTCTCGTAAACAGGCGACCCGGGTTCGACATCAAGTCGATGCGTTAGTGCCCTTTGGTAAGGCATTAATCCTCATTACCAGATCTCTCGGAGAGGACCTGAAGCCATCGTTCCTCTGGTTGCTTACCAACAGGTATTTATGCTTTCTTAGCAAGTCAGGTAAAATAACCACCACTAGTACTACTACAAAACTGACATGAATGCCCCACAAAATGGTATGATGTACCCATCTCTAACACAAATGGCATGAAAGTCTTTATTTTATGTCCCACAAACTATGACAAAATCTTACAGGGGAAAGTCATTTTCATATGCAGCTGCTGTTTTATGGAATAACTTGCAGGAATGCCTTAGACATTTAGAGACACATAACAAATTCAGAAGTAATTTGAAAAAATACTTATTTAGTACTTTGTAAAATCTCATAATTATTAACCCAGTGCACCACTTCCACTCCTTCTGTATTCTGTTCTATAAAGCACATAGAGACAGGCAATTATGCCTATGCCTATGTATTAGTCGCTATTCAAAAACGTGTAATTATTATTATTTTATAAAATGGTGGACACAAAATAGGTGTATGCATATAGCAGAATATTCCATAATAATGCATGACTCAAGTCACTCAACGGTCTTGGTTCAGAGAATAATGCTTCAAAACAACAACAATGTGTCAAGATTGATATGATTAGGGCATCAAAATGCTTCATCAAAACTTCACTTGTTTGAAGTGATTTGGTATTCATAAATTACATCACAACAATAATAATTATAACCCCTATATGCTTTTAGCCTCCAATTTTTCTGTCGCATCAAAGAGATGTTAGCATAACCCACATTAAAGTGACCCAGTAAGATTGTGACAGGTTGATGAAAAAATTGCATAATTTTTGTATGAAATGTTACTTATTATATTCCTTCTACTGTACTAACCCTCTAACATGCAAAAAATCCTGAAAAATTCTCAAACCCCAAAGACATCTATGGTTTTCTCGAAGGCGTCACCGTGCAACACCCTCTAACAGTAAATTCTCCCAACCATTTTTGAATTTTCCCAACCGTTTTTTCATGAAAAAAAGACATAAGACAGGCTTTAAAAAATCTTTCGACACTGAAATGTCTGGAATGGTATATAGAGCAAATTCAATGCTTTGTGAGGATTTACATTCACCTCAAATGTAATTCAATTGTAATAATATAGTTGGGATAATTAAGAAATCGATCAGATCAGTTTTTCCCAATTTGTATCATTAATAATGGTCTGTTTTCACTCAAACTTTCAGATTATCTTTAATTGTACATCTAGCATTGAAGTCACTACCTTAGCACCACTTTCTCTCATCTTAACATTGTTACAAAGCCCCTTTAAATATTTCAACAACTACCCATATCATGGCATCCATGGAAAATGATGATCTTTGTTCATTTTGTGAATTTCATTTGTTTCAATTTTGTTTTCTTGGTTAACATACCTGCAGAAGTTGGTGAGATTCAGAGCCCTCCTTGGGAGGCTTGGAGACATGGAGGTACAGCTCATCACCGGCACCAATGGTATCCAGACACAATACATACGATACATCACTCAAAAGAGAAGACTCTACGAAAGAAAGAGAAAGATTTCACATTAATGAGGTCCACAGATTCGCAGCTATAGCTCATCACCAGCACCAATGGTATCCAGACACAATACATACGATACATCACTCAAAAGAGAAGACTCTAGGAAAGAAAGAGAAAGATTTCACATTAATGAGGTCCACAGATTCGCAGCTATAGCTCATCACCAGCACCAATGGTATCCAGACACAATACATACGATACATCACTCAAAAGAGAAGACTCTAGGAAAGAAAGAGAAAGATTTCACATTAATGAGGTCCACAGATTCGCAGCTATAGCTCATCACCAGCACCAATGGTATCCAGACACAATACATACGATACATCACTCAAAAGAGATGACTCTAGGAAAGAAAGAGAAAGATTTTAAATTTTTGAGGTCCACAGATCACGCTGCTCCCCCCCCCCCCCCCCCCCCCCCACTACGGGGTCGGAGGGACCGCATTCGTATTCCCAAAACCCTACGGCAAATGTAAAGGGGCACTTTTTACACAACAAAGTCCGGCCTGTAATACACAAAAATCCGGCCTGTATTGACTTTACACACCGGAGATAAGGGGTTGCTTTCAAAGGGAGGGAACATGCATACACGTACCCTAAATATCACTGAGTGGGGGGGGGGGGGGGGGGTTCACAGATTCGCAACTATAGCTCACTGCGAGCCCCAATTGTAAAGAAAGACAATTATAGGATACACCCGTCAAGAGAGACAACTCTACGATACAAAGAAGAGAAAGATTTCATGTTGAAGAGGTCACTGCCAGCACCACCCGTAAACAAACTCAATACACGAGATACTTCACTCAACAGAGACGACTTTAAGAAAAGAGTAGAAAGGACTCTGAGAAATGAAGAAGAGGAAGATTTCAATTTTATTGAAATGAAGCTCATCACTGATATGAATAGAAAAAGGAAAATGCTTAAAAACATAAGTTTAGGCAAAGAAAGTAGCACTTCACAATTTACAGAGAATAAAATTCTACAATGCTTTGAAATAACACTGTAGATATCATCAATGCATTTTGGTGGTGGTGGTGGTGGTTATTTTACCTGACTGCTAAGAAAGCATAAATGCTTGTAAGTAAGCAACCAGATGGCCAAAGGCTTTAGGTCCTCTCCAAAGGAACCTGGTAATGAGTATTAATGCCTTACCAAAGGGCACTAGCGCATTGCCTTGGTTTTGAACCCAGGTCATCGGATTACGAGACCACTGCTCTACCGACTGAGCTATCGCGCCTCCTCAAATTTTGTATGAGCCTGGTGAAGTGGCGTTCCAAATTAATAATCACAGATCATTAAACCTGCTCATATGCTATGAAATCACTTCTTATGATTATACTAGTAAATCACTATAGTACCACATAAAATTGTGTTTTGTCACCTTATAATCAACAACAGTACTCTACAATTTCCCCCTACTTACTGTGTATAATGGACATACATTGCATTAAAAAGGACTTAAAGCCCCAATGCACTACTGATAGCTACTTGCGCCCTCTATGTAGCAAAGAATGCCTAATTGGTGCCTAAAGGTCCCCTATGATCCTCTTTTTTTCTTATAATATATGAGAGCTGATTTGCTGAGATAACCACATGTCAGTGACCATGCAGGGAGGTATAATCCCTCCCAGCCAAACTAGTGCAGACAGGCTTTAATTCAAAACAAAGATAAGGGTATACCAGGAAGTAAAAACTCACCCTGACTCTCTAGCTGATCTTCTATCCACCTCTTGGTGCCATGATAGTTGAACTTGCCTCCTCCAGACAGGAAGAACAGCAGGTTATACCTAAACAACAAACATATTAAAGGCATTGTTTAACAATGTTAAATCTGAGATGCATGACCCTACATGCTATCAGTGTCTGTAATATGGTGTAATATTGAAGCCCCTCAAAAAATGCGCTTCAAAATGATCATGAAGTGCCTCAAAAAAGTAATAAAATCTTTGAGTGACCGGTTTTACCATACTCATTTTCTGCAATAGACTGTTGTGTTATAAAAACTGTTAGGAAAATGCAAAATTTCATTTTGATTTCCAATCATAAATATCTTGATAATCAGACAGGCGATCGGCGTGTACAAGCCATGGGGTTCCTGACTGACCTAAAGGTTTATAATTATCATTGCAGTATGAGCTAAATCCAGGATTTTGTTTCAGAATCTGAGATAAAGATACCCAATCCCTTTAAGGACTCTTCAAACGGATTTGAACCTTTAATACCTAGAGTGACCTTACAGTCTAAATGATGAGTATATCATATGGTAGGAAATGGTACCTTGTGTAAATAACAAAAATGACTTCTTATAAGAAGTACTGCATTGGCATTTTGGTCCTTTCCAGGAAACCGGAGCTTCCTTTACACTCTCTTGGCTCAATGTGAAAGACAATTTAATCAGAAAAAAATGTTTGAGGGAAAGTTGAAACTCTCTTTGATATGACTGTCTGGTGAAATACATGGAAAACTGTGAATATTTGTGGGGAATTTTTGAAAAAATGAAAGTTTAGAAAACATAAAGTAAATTGCAAATAATGAAAATCTACTGATCGAATCTCACAGCGCAATAAGACTTTCAAATTTCTTGTGATCACATGATGTACGTATTTTAACAACTCATCTAAATTCATCCCATCATCCAGTTTAAAAATACGATTAACAACGACAAAGTCGACAACCGAACTCATGTTTCTTCAGTTAGGCATTTGATATTACATTAGCGTAGTAAATATATACAAAGCGAAAATAAAGACATGAACAATAAGGGATAATTTGCTCTTGGCCGGCACTAAGCATGAGAACTACTTACTTGGCATGGGTTCTAGAGCTGGTATATAGCTTACTGAAGAGTCTCGCTAGCTCCAGCAAGGCCACCACTCCACTTCCATTAGAGTCTGCTCCATGAGACAGATGCTGCAATACAATTATATTTTTTTTTTGGTAAAATGAATTTATTGATAAATATATGCTTTCAAACATGCATACACAATCAATTGAAATAACATTGTAGCATCTTTACATAGGTCAAATAAAACATGTTTCGTTTTCTTGAATACAATTAGATTTGATATTTTCAGAGCAAAAATGAAAATAATCTGAGGGTAAATTCATACACAATGAATTTGGATGTTCACAGAACACACAGTTGTTACAAATTGTATCATCAGATAACTTCAAACACAAAGGTTCAGGACTATCATACTGAATAAAATATTGAAGTTAGTCTTGGAAAAATAACCTCACTCATCCCATACCTACATGCAACTGTCTGTCAGGACATCAATTTTACATTGATCTTTTAAATGATAACTGATCATGTTTTATGTAATCTAAATTGGTTCAAGGTTCACCACAAAATGGGGTCATGGGACAAATACCTGTAGCCCCTACATTTATTTGTAGACCCCCTCCCCCACACACATACAAATTAGTCATTCGTCATGACTTCTTTTGATTGATTGAAAAGAACATTCTGCTGTTTTATGGTTTACTTCTCCAAATCAAATAAAGAGATAATAACATGTTGTTGTCTATCCCCATCCTTACAGAAGACTGTTTTAGTGACCACCTGCCTATAAAGACCACATTTTTTGTTTCCCTCAAAAATGGTTTCTCATTGAAACATGTACTAAAGGAACCTGTACATAAAGACCACCTGCCTATAAAGACCACTTTTCTTGTCTCCCTTGGGTGGTCTTTATAGACAGGTTTCACTGTACTTACTGGAGCAGCGCCAAAGGCATCGTAATGAGCCACTATGGCTAGGGTTGGTAGCTGATCCTCTACACCCTTCCCTGTTAGCTGGCCCTGTATAAAGAAACAAATTGATATCATGATGACCAAGTCTCTCACAAAACACAAGTTAGAGTTCATTGTGGAATTAAAGGGATAGTTGAGTTTTTTTGCAGAGGGTGCTACACAATTTTTTTTTGGGGGGTGGAGATAATGAAAAACTGAGTGTCAAATTTGAAAGAATATGGCACTGGTTTTTTTAACTTATACCAAATGTGTCCACAAATGGGTCCAAAATGAAATTATGTTTACTCACTTCAAACTTGTATTTTTAGGATCAGGACTAATCATATTTTTGATAAATGCAAATTCTGGACCTTAATCTATCTCCTTATTTATTCACCAGATATGAATACTTTGAGTTTTTACAATTTTATTGTGAACTATAGCATATGTAATAACTGTGATATAAAACTCATTTGCTATTAACTACACCTTTAAATATGTTGGGTCTTTAAGAATATGTTTCAGAGATTATTCATGCAAATTGTTGAGTTTCTATCTTGAAAAATACAGATTTTGTATCCCTTGAAAGTGAAAAATAGCTCTAAATTAGGGTTTTGACAATTACAAGTTTTTATTTCAATAGGTAAAATGCTTTTTTCTTAGGTCAAACTTATTTTATTATAACAACTGATGATATAAGGGAAATACATGCAAAAAAATTGGGAACCAGTGCATTGCCTAATAATTTTCATATGGCACACCACTGATGTTTCGGACGTTACACACTGTTAACATTATAACTTTATTCAAGTTAATTACTTTTCTTTAGGTATTATTGACCTCAGTTACATTAATTGTTTGTAGAAAAATACTTCTGTAACATTTATCGAAAAAAATTGTGTAGTTTTAATCAGTTTAGCACATACATGTATACCAAGTTTGTCTTCATCGACCACTCAATTTATGTAAGGTATATTATTCATTTCAAGAACGTGTACCGGTAGTTAAAAATGCTTATGTGATCTAACAGAGTGAAATATGAAGCTAATAGCAATTGTAGTCATCAAAACTCCTTAGAAAATTCACTTAGAAACATACTCTTTATTGCATGTTATGAACAACAGTGTGAAATGTATACTATGGTTTGTTTCGGATGTTACACGATGTTAACATTTCAATGAGATCCTCAATTTCTACAAACTCTACAATATAGATGTTTAATCAGCTTGCTAATGTTCTTTGCCTTCAACTATATAGTGTGTCATTCAATAATATCACTAACACATACATGTATGTAAGCACTGAAACATTGACAAATCTTTAAAAAATAAAACTATAAAAAAGTACCCCCAGTCATGTAAGTACGGTAATAAGAAATAAGTGAATCCTAATGTATGTACATCTCGAGAATGAGACATTTTTGATGTATTTTAAAATTGTGTATGTTTTAGGTTATAATACTACTGTTACAATCATCCTTTACCACTATTTGTATTAGGAGGCTGTTTCAAACGACAATATGTTTTAATGCTCTTAAATAAGTATTTATTTATTTATTTATTTAATTGATGACCGATTGATGACTGGATGGATGGATTGATTGGTTGGTCGGTTGGTTGTTTGATAGATCTTAACTCTTGCTGTGCCGATATCACAGGTGACAAACAATATACAGTGTAGGTTAAACATGTACCGTATTTGCCGGTGATAAGGCAGCAGCGCCGCACCCCCAACTTTGACATTTCGTAGAGGAAAAAAAACAAAAACGGACAGCCCATTTATATTTTACACTAGTGTAGGGTTGCGGTTCTAACATATAATTCCTAGCACTCTTAACACAGAGGCAGCCCAGCAGACATGTTGTAGGATTGATAACTACTGGCTAACTGACCAGGTTTTTAATGTGTAAAAGCATTACAGCATTCTATGTAGCATTCCACATACATTCCATGCAAAGTAGAATAATTCAATAAATATTCATATAGTCCCATACAAGTATAAATCAACATCACAAAGTATTCTTGAATATTCAAACATAAACAAAGGGTATATATTGAATATTCATAGTATATGTAAATTATACTATATAAGCTTGACTGCATCAGGTGAACATTGAAACAAATGAGAGAGAGAGATAGACAGATGAAAGGATGGTGGATGAAAAGGGTGAATGTGAATGAGGGATGACCTATTAAATATGAAAGGGATGAATCATGGATATGAAGGGGAGTTTCAGAAGTTCAAAATAAATCCCTACACTAGCTTATACATTTTGTATGTATGCATACATTTGAGGAAGATACTACATGTATATGTTTAGGATCATTAAATAAGGTATTACTGGTAATGCCCTTTTCTTTTATACATGTATGTACTTTCTACACAGATTAGTTACGTGTACTGAGTGCCCTTTTTAAAAGGTATTTTCAAATGAAAATCCATATTTCCCATAATTTTTTAGAAAAACATTTTAATTTGCTTGAGTTTATCAACTTTATATACCTGTATCATACCCGTGTCATGTACATGTACACTGGGTATTGCTTAAGTGGGTGATTTTGAGCTTTTGTAACCTACCAAATAGTTTAGATTGACCATACAATCTTTGGTTATATGACATAATTTGGAACAACCTCTGTAAAAATGAAAACGTGATGATTTGCAAACACACAGCAATGTAAATAGCAAGAGAAGAGGTTGAAAAATTGAAATGTGCTATTCTCACATCTATCTTTGCCCCTCATTTGAACTAGTTAAAGTATGAAAATGTCTGTTAACAGTTTAATGTAACATCCGAAACGTGCTAACAGCATAACAGAAAGTGCTGTTAAAATGGCTGAATAATTTTTATGAGTCACTTTTATTGAGATTTTTTCTGATAAATTACAATTAAGGATATACTAAAGCAGCCAGGAATGCCTTGCACCGCAAAGTGTGGCTTCAATATTTATGTTTTATAAGTCAATTTTGCAGAAAATTTAGATATTTTACGGAAAATTTGAGTTTTTGCATCATATTTCTTCATATTTTTATATTTAGATCTAAATGAAATTATCAAAATAGTGGTTTTAACAGGAGTGTGCATTGTGAAATCGTAACTTGCACATATGATCGAAAATTAGTTGAAATTTGCAAACTATGTGTTAACAATCAAATAGTGTAACGTCCGAAACACCCTTCTTGAGTTTACATAAAATTATTGGATTTGAAAGACCCGATTTGTGTTTTGACTTGTGTTAAGACTTATAATAACTTATTTCATAATGATTCATTCACTCCAGATACCTTAAAATATGGATTATTATCATTTTATTGGTATTTTTTGTTTCGGACGTTACATTTGTTTCGGACGTTACAACTGTTAACGGAAAATTGGTTTTAACTATAAAATAGTATTGTAGCAATGTATTGTAGATTTCTTTGTTTTGGTGGGTAGCTGCCATGAGAAGTTAACAAAATGTTATGATAGATATATCCTGCTGTTCATATATTTTCTGCTACTTCAACCTTAAAATTGTTTCGGACGTTACAAAACTGTTTACGGAAAATGAGACGACTTTTTCATATTTTGAGTATATTTCTAACATAAGCGCTACTATAATTAAATTATATTTTCTTTTAATATAATCACTTGGAGCAACTAATAAACTTACTCAAACCATATACAATCTCATTAATTTGTTGTTCTAGTGGGTTAAATGAGGGTCTACATTGTTTACGGAAAATGTAACGTCCGAAACGCCATTTTCAATTGCACTTTTCCATTAAAATAGGGGAGTTGATTCAGATTACTGTTAAGTTTCTTTAAGATCCACTCATGCTCATTAATCATCAATAGAAAAAAAACATATTGTTTGTGGCTATATATTTTTTTCAGCTCCGACCAAAATGGCATGTCAATTTTGTTACAAAATTCCGTAAACAATTTGCTGTTCAGGGATACCTCATGCGCATAAAGCAACGATGAAATTTTTTCGTTAAGCTATGGGAGGTTAACCTAGGTCCATGCTACTAGAAAAAGTTGTTACTGATTTCTAGTTCTTTATCTTTGGAAAGTTTCAGGCTCTCAAAGGGCCATTTAGGTATTTGGTCATAGTTAAAAAAACCAGTGCCATATACAATTTGAATGAAAAAAAAACACAAAAACATCTTTTATAAAATCAAAATCGGTTCAGAGATGGTTGAAATATCCATAAATGAATTCATAAGAATAAAAGCGATAACCATGCACTTTAAAGGTATTTGTGGTCTTAAACAAGAACTCAAGTATCCAATTAACAGGTTTTAACCAACTACAGCTCC
>JAVYIG010016914.1:0-28842 GCA_035222895.1 Strongylocentrotus droebachiensis
CGGCTTGGGCCTTTGCTAAATTGCGGAGCTCATCATTATGTGCATATGCATGAGGGTCTTACATATACAGCAGCTAGCGATGATCGTGGCCAATCCTAATTGTTTTAACCGCGCGGTGTTTAAAATGGCTTCGTCCATGAAATTGTGGGGGAATCGGTATTCAAATGTACTAAAAAAATAAAATAATATCTAGTTCAATTTCGAATAAAATATGAATTTATCAAAAACAATATTCTACTTATTGACTAGGGTATTTATTATTTTGCTACTTTAGTAGATTCATAGTAAAATTTTGTTCCCTTGTTTTTCATTTTAACCTACGCATAGACTCTAGTGGTTCGCACGATCAGCTGGTCGGAATTGTTATTGTACAACACGTGAATATCTGTGTACGTGTGAAAACGATGCGTTCATGGAGCTTTGAATTTGCAGGGCTAGCTGAGCTAGCTGCATGCAAGTGAATTAAAATAATGAAAAGGACATCAAATTCTGGTAATTCTGCTTAGGTCTATAATGTAATAGATGTGCAAAAAAGGGTAGATATCTACTATGCACATTCTGCATGGTTCCTGTGCAAGAGTTTTCCTAGCTATTTCTTATACTGAACTTAACTGAACATATCATTTTATTGTGTGTGACAAGTTTGGTTCACATTCTTTCATTAAAGAAATAAGAGGTGAAACGATAACTTCAATGGACAGTGCAGTGCGGTGTGAGTAGGCCCCCGAACTCTGGGCAGCTTCGGGAGTAGACTCCGATGGGGATGGTGTGCTGGCAGCGACTGTGGTCGTCCGCACAAAGAAGTCCTTGCACAGTGAAATGGCTTGAAAAATCGCAGATTTGCCATAATCCGTTGGAAGATTAACAAATACATCTTCCCCTTTCACTGCTGATTTTATAGCTTTTGATTGTAACTCCTTAAAAGATGATAATTTCAACCTTTCGACCGCATATTCAAGGCTCTTTGATAAGAGATCTCCTTCGTCGCTCGCCATGTTCTGTAACCGCTCAAAAATGTATTTATGATTATATATGTTGATAATGAATATGCATGAAGTTTTCTCGAATCGTCTACTCTGATTGGTGCGTCGGATTGGAAGGGGCGGTTTGGCCGGCTTTCTGGGTAAGATGCTTTGCATCTAATTATCTCCTGATTCGGGAGCGGAAATATAATACAAAACAAAAGAAATAAACTACAACAACCACTCAGGTTAGTAAAGGCCGAGATGCTGACGCACCTCGTCCCACAGATCACAGTCGTCGCGCGATTAGTCTATGTATTCAGGCGCGTTTAGGGAAATACAGCACGAGTGCCTTGACTAAAGGCTACCCGAATACAAGTGTAAGGTCCAAGTCAATATTCCATTATTTACGTTTCATCAGTGTCAATATCACGATGACGATCGACATGTAAGATAAGAGAGCAAGCTACCTCCATTACCTTACAGTCATAATCACAGTGAGAGACTGACTAGAGTGTACAGAAAGTAGGATACGGAAAAACATGTCTACTGCGAAGCCCCGTTTTACCTATTTCGCCGGCAGAGGACTGGGAGAAGTTACCCGCTTGGCTTTGAATGCTGCTAAAGTGGAAGTAAGTACTATCTAACCTTGCATATGGGGTAGGTAATTCATTCACTCCCCCCCCCCCCCCCCGAAAAATATAATGCATGTGTGTATATTGTATGCAGTTTGCACTCCTTGGTACTATATGGAGAACGAGCTCAGAAAATTAGAAAGAAAAAGAAAATAAGATATATATCTGAAAGAACAAAAAGAAACATATTAGTGAAACGTGATTGTAGGCCTATAGGCTATAATCGTGCTGTTAATATGAGGATGATGACCCCGGCCCCTCCACTCAGTGTTATTTAGGGTACGATTAATTATGCTTGTTCCCTCCTTTTGAAAACACCCCCTCAGTCCGGTGTGTAAAGTCTTTTTTGTGTATGTACGAGCCGGACTTTGATGCGTGAAAAGTACCCCTTTATTACCGGACATTTTGGTAACACGCATGGTATCCCTCCGTTCACGGAGTGGGGGATGGGGGGGGGGGGGGGGGCGGGGGTGGGACTCGAAAATCGTGCAAGAAACCAGAAACATGTTAAATGTAAACGCTTTTGTTAACATAATGGTGTCTAGAATACAATACTCAACAAGTATTCGACTTTAAACATGAGAAAAGTTCTTTCCGTTGAAGTGTTTTGCGTGTGTGGATTTGTGACCCCGGCAGATGTATGGCAATCATAAAAATTGCCCACAGTATTTGTTGTGGGGTTTTTTAGGCAACAAAGCTGAAATGGTACGGAGACCACATTGGATCACACATCCACTCAGGCTAAAAACGTCAACGGAAAAAAACTTTTCTAGGTTTGCTGTAGGTATACAGAAGGACAGTCAAATGGACTAGAAAGCCTCATTATACAGTGCGTATCACAAAAAGTGTACCCAACTTTGGTGGCTTATAATTTATTGAAAAGTCATAATCAATATGACTTTGGAATTGATTTATGATGAAGAGTAACTTATTTTCTGTCTAATGATCATACCTAATGATAAGGTGTTTATCTCGGATAGCGAATGAAAACTCAAAGTTACTAAACCCAAATACAAGAAAAAAACATTGGATGATAAATGTCAATAAAAAAAGATAGCATCCCTGTTTGTATCACTCAATGAGAAGGTAATCTTAAACAAGGGATGCGAATGAAGTCAAGATTGTAATCACCATAACGAAAAGAACATCATAAAATTATGTTGCTTGTAATAAGCATTTCCTTGAGTTTGAGTTGAAATTAACACCTTTTTTATGAACTGCAAATTAGTCAATGTAAACGGAGCAATAGTTTTGGAATGTGATAACACACACATAATGGCTTTTGACTCACATTCATTAGGGGGTTTTCGTTTGTCACGTCGACATAGTCGACGTCAAAATATCGTCGCTGTTTTCACGAAGTGACGGTAGTGAAAAAAAATTGCATTCACTTTGCGTGACGATTTTCCTCGCTACCGTCACTTCGTGAAAACAAGGACGAAATATGGGACGTCATTTCGGCGATCTGCGCATGCGTCGGGTCGTCTGGCGTCGTCAGGCCACATTTGCGAACCCGTTCATCGATGATTTGAGGTTCGTCAGAAAACTAGTGACCCGTCGTCAGAATGACGTCATCTTGCTACATCGCAGCGTAAATCAGAAAGTAAAAACAGAAAGAGAAAGTGATAGAATGATTAAAAAAACAAAGAATAACATAAGGAAAGACAGAAAAAGAAGGTGAACGAAGGAAGAAACAAAGAATAACATAAGGAAAGACAGAAAGAGAAGGTGAAAGAAGGGAAAAACAAAGAATAACATAAGGAAAGACAGAAAGATAAGGAGAAGGAAGGAAAAAATAAAGTATAACATAAGGAAAGACATAAAGAGAAGGTGAAAGAAGGAAAAAAAACAAAGAATAACATAAGGAAAGACAAAAAGAGAAGGTGAAAGAAGGAAAAAACAAAGGATAACATAAGGAAAGACAGAAAGATAAGGTGAAAGAAGGAAGAAACAAATAATAACATAAGGAAAGACAGAAAGAGAAGGTGAAAGAAGGGAAAAACAAAGAATAACATAAGGAAAGACAGAAAGAGAAAGTGAAGGAAGGAAAAAAAAACAAAGAATAACATAAGGAAAGACAGAAAGAGAAGGTGAAAGAAGGGAAAAAACAAAGAATAACATAAGGAAAGACTGAAGAGAAAGTGAAAGAAGGAAAAAACAAAGAATAACATAAGGAAAGACAGAAAGAGAAGGTGAAAGAAGGAAAAAACAAAGAATAACATAAGAAAAGACGGAAAGAGAAGGTGAAAGAAGGGAAAAACAAAGAATAACAAAAGGAAAGACAGAAAGAGAAAGTGAAGGAAGGAAAAAACAAAGAATAACATAAGGAAAGACAGAAAGAGAAAGTGATAGAATGATAAAAACAAAGAATAACATAAGGAAAGACAGAAAGAGAAGGTGAAAGAAGGAAGAAACAAATAATAACATAAGGAAAGACAGAAAGAGAAGGTGAAAGAAGGGAAAAACAAAGAATAACATAAGGAAAGACAGAAAGAGAAAGTGATAGAATGATAAAAACAAAGAATAACATAAGGAAAGACAGAAAGAGAAGGTGAAAGAAGGAAAAAAACAAAGAATAACATAAGGAAAGACTGAAGAGAAAGTTAAAGAAGGAAAAAACAAAGAATAACATAAGTAAAGACAGAAAGAGAAGGTGAAAGAAGGAAGAAACAAAGAATAACATAAGAAAAGACAGAAAGAGAAGGTGAAAGAAGGGAAAAACAAAGAATAACATGAGGAAAGACAGAAAGAGAAAGTGAAGGAAGGAAAAAACAAAGAATAACATAAGGAAAGACAGAAAGAGAAAGTGATAAAATGATAAAAACAAAGAATAACATAAGAGAAGATGATAGAAGGAAGAAACAAAGAATAATATGAGGAAAGATAGAAAGAAAAATGATAGAATGATAACAACAATAACGTTAGGAAAGACAGAAAGAGAAAATGATAAAGAATAGACAATGGAAAGATAGAAGAGAAGATGAAAGAAGGAAAAACAAAGAATAACATAAGGAAAATAGAGAGAGTATAATAGAATAATAAACGAAGAACAAAAAAAAAAGTGAAAGAAGGAGAAATTGAATAAGCGCGTGCGGGGGGCATTACGTCATCGTGTAGAAAACGGGTGTCGACTTAAAACGAAAAGGGTAATAGTGAACAGGACGGGTGTTTGACGCCAATTCGCATCGTTAGAGGACGTGAACGCCGTCCTCGTCCACACAAACGAAAAGCCCCTATTGCTTCAGCCCAAACTTAATACAAGAGGATTTTGACAATACTTTTTGAAAAGCCTGCTGTTCAGTCATCCTTGACAGCAAGCTCAATTATGAAAAAGGTATCATTGGACAAGGTATTAGTTCTTCTTTACACTAAAATATGATTAAAGGTCACACAGGTTATAACTTTTTAATTTGAAACTACCAAAGTTTGATACATTTTTTTTTGCCATACGCACTGTATAGAGAAAGCTTGAAGAAACACGTAAAAGTTAATCAAGCTTTTATTGCCCTATAAGGGAGTTTACAGATACAATCTGTGTATGGGCAGATAAAGGTCATTTGTACCAAAAAGGTAAAACCCACCAGAGATGAATACTGGATATGCGCTCATGAAAGTTATGTAACATTATTCATTTATGCACCAACGGTACATTCTAAGATACGCAGGTGGAAGTATTCTTTTCAAGAGGGCAAACAAAAGGTATTCATGAAGCACATCTAGGACTTTGGCAGTTATTATTCTAAGATGCTCAAAGTGGAACTTTTCCATGTGTAAAAGATCTGTGGATATGTGGGGTCTTTTGTACCATGTGCTATCTGTAAACTCCCTTATTGTTGAAGAAATAAGTGTCTAATCCATTATTTTGTGTCTGTTTGTTTGTTAACAGTATGATGATATTTACCTCCAATCCAGAGAAGAATTCTTACAGTTGATCACAGGTAAGAAACATGACATTTTTATTTCATTTGATCACGAGTAATCGATCTGTTATTTGTTTTGTCTATTGGTTTTGTATTATTGTTCCGCATTCCACATTACAAGATAATTTCATTCATATAAAATTTAACAAAATAATGCATAATAATACAATGATAAACATGTAATATAGACAATACAATGATGTGAGAGATGTGGATCATTATTAAGAAGCAAAGCTTGTATGTTATGTTTTATATTCCACATACTAAGAATCTTGCTCTACGATTGGTAAAAAGTAAATCACGTGATGAAAGATAGTTCGCCCATCATTGATGGGAGAAGAAAAGTTCGTTACACTGTGTAGATATTGAAGATGGTAGTACTATCTACACGGTGTAACGAACTTTTCTTCTCCCATCAATGATGGGCGAACTATCTTTCATCACGTGATTTACTTTCGACCAATCGTAGAGCAAGATTCTTAGTATGTGGAATACAAAACAAAACATAATTGGAATGGTGGCCTTTTAGAAGCAATGGAAATGTAGCTTTGTCTTCTTGATTTTGTTTGATTTGGAAATTTATTAGAGTAGCAAATTACACGGGGGAATATACACGATTTTACTTTCCCTTTGTGTGACCGTTTCCCCTTCTGAACGTTTTACATAAATCTTGCTCCCATTTTACTTCTCATTTCCGTTTCGTCGTTTATCCATTATCGGCATTTGTTATAATCTTCCTATGAATCCCATCACACGCTTGCTCTCTTATATAAAATATAGTCTATTCCCCCTTTTCTCTTCATTTGAATGCAGCCCATACATTTCAATGCTGCATCGTTCTGATTTTTCTTCCCTTCACTTTCCCGTGCAGATGATAAACTTTTGTTCAAGCAAGTTCCTCTGTTGGAGATGGATGGCCAGAATCTAACAGGGAGTGAGCCCGTTCTTCGCTATGTCTGCAACAAATACAACTTCTTAGCAAAATCTGATGAGGATCAAGTTAAGTGAGCATAACAGAAATTGTATTTAAAGATAAAGTTGAGTTCTGGTCATGCGATTGAATTGTGAAAGAAACGGTGTGGAATCGATCAGAAAAGGTTGATCATCTAGCATAAGTATTGGTGTGTATACTGCAATATTTTGGAGTCATCTAACTGATAAGAAAGATGTACATGCCATATTTCGAAAATTAAGGCATTTGAAGAGCCATGCTTTTTAGTGAACAGTTTTTAAATCTGATGTTCTTCCACACTTGCATAAGTAACAATGATATCGCTCACGAAATATTTTTCACCTCTTCCCAGAACTCAATCTTATCTTTAAGTATTACAAGGACAAAATCCTGTCTCCGGCCCTGCATTCAATCATTTCAAACCATGACCCGGCATCGTTTCTTTACATCCTTTTGCATGAGACCGGACATTATGAATTGCAATCAGGGGCGTATCTAGGTATCCCCTCATATCAAACTTATCTTCATAACCATAATTGTGCAAGCGACCGGCCGAATAAAGACACCTTTACTGTGATAAAGACATATAATATTTTCTTCGTCATCAAACTACACGCTGCCGAATATGACGATTTTCAGGAATCCCGTTACCAAGTATAATTTTGTTTTTAGATTTTGTGAGCGATCGAAAATGAAAACTTTGATTTCTTTATTTCCATCCTCAAATTTCATTAGCTTAGACAAAGTATATTTGGGCACATTGCTGCCCGAATACAATGATATTCAGGCACCTAAATATTATGAGGATACTTTGACACGCCGCTACTCAAATATGAGGTGATATGGTTGTTCGAATATTGGACCTCTAAAATCCTCCGTGAGCCCTATAGCCACTCCCCTTCCACAGCTCGTACCTCTATGACTGCAACATAACATTGGAGTTGCGAATTATGACCATAATCGGCTTTCTATTCCATTCTACTTCAAATTACTGGAGCGCAACATTAACGAACTCTCTGGAGAAATATCGCAAAAGAATGTAGCAAAGTATACAGAAAGCTGAGATCTCTTTCAAATGCTGAACTTTCTTAAATGTTACATTTTTCTAACCCTTTAAAAACGCTATTCATAAGCTAAAATTCATATTGCGACGCGAAATTACGAGATCCAGAATCAACGTTAGCGAGAGAGCCAAGCGACCGATCTTTAGAAAATGTTCACATCTTTAACCCTCAAAATCTGGATTTATAATCAAACTTACCCCTGTATTGGCATGATTGGGGCGCATAATCTTTCTAACTTTTCTGCCCTTTCTCTTTCTCTCTTTTGCGTCAATTTTTGTTCTCCCCCTCTCTTCTGCGTTTTGTAGGGCCCCCTTCAAGGGCCGCCCGGGGGGCAGATGACCTCCTGTCCCTCATCCCTAAGATACGCCACTATGTAGACAATTCTATCCAGTTCTTGTTGTAACCTCGATACAGTAAACTGTCCTATTTAGCAGATATGATTGTTTTGAAACCAGGGCTCCTTCCCCTACTTTTTCCGTCTTTACAGGTCACTCAAACTTCCTTTTTATTTAAAAAAAAGTATTTGTTTGTTATCTGGGAGTTGAATGTCCACTCGCATACACACATACATACACAAGTATTTGTTTAAAAACTTAAGTCCTGGCATTTTCTATATTAAGTAATATCTAACACATCAGTAAATTTGACGGAATACTTAAAAGCCAGTTATTCCAAACAAAGATTTGCAGCTCCTCAGCACATTACTTAAATGTGAAATTCAAAGAAAATCAAAAATATGTCAACTAATGTATCACTAGAAACTGGTAACCTAACAGATGGCCATCGTACAAGTTTTAGGTCAACTACATATCGGGTGATTTATAAAAATACAAATACAACCACCTCCAAAGCAGCTGGGATATACGAGAGATTCGCCGGAAAAAAAACACGATGTTTTAATGACGTCACTATATGGACCAATACTGCCCAAGCAGACGACATCCCATAAAGAATGAACATAATTGCAAAGCTATTATTTGTCAAATTATAATGAGTTTAGTGAATATAAATGTAATGGGGATATGACCCGATTCTGATAACTAAAATATTTTGCTTGTAAATAAACAGGATAGGGGTTAATTAACAATCAAAGAAACCAGACTTTCAAATTGAAAAAAAAACCCGGAATTATATTAAGGACGTCATTTGTTCCCTCTTGAAACGCCGAACATACCGCGGTGTGTGCAGCTGAATATACAATGGTGTCTTATTTTGTTTACAAGCGACAGATTCCTTTATTTTTGTATTGCTGCATTTGTCATCAAAATAAAACCACGCGCGGGGTTTAGAGTGAGGCAATAGATTATACATTTAGCCTGACGGTAGTGAAGTAAGAGAAAGAACTCAAGAGGAGATGAAAACACAGGCACTGAAAATGTGTGAGATGTCATGGGACATCGTCTGCTTGTAACAGAGAATTATTTCAATCTGGACTTGGGTAATCCAGATTCAAATCAAATTACATGCCAAATCCTTATAATTTGAGAACTCTCTCATTTATAGGGCTTATAGCCTCCACTGCTTTGCTTTTCTCATGGTATAGCCAACTATCACCTCCATCACACTTTATATGACATTTTCGCTGTATATTTAACTTTCTCATTTTCACTCCTTCGCTTTCCTCATTAAAGTATTTATGAAATCACTAAAAGTAAATTCTCTCTTTCTCATGCAGTAGTAGAAAGACATCGCATTTATACAAACATTAACACAATACACTTAAATAATTAATTAATGATGCTTTTTGCAGTTGAAATGTAATCCATGTTTCTTTATTTGGCAATACAAATAAATGAACTGATAACAAATAAATAATTATTTACACAAAATAGGTTGTCAATCACTTTTATAAATAACACAACTTGCAAAATATACAAATGTATATCATGCTGTTTGTTCTGACGTATAACTTTATACATGACATGGACCCTTTAAAAACGTATAAGTGCAAATCATGTCCATACTGTGATTATCTCACACATCTCAGCAGCGTTCGGAGAGCTCTGCAGGTGCTATATGTCGGGGCTGTATTTAAGCGTTTTGTAATTTATAATAAGCATTACTTCGAATGTTTCCAAGCATGGGTGTCGATCCCGGGGGATGTGGGATATATCCCCCCCCCCCCAACCTAAAAAAAAAAAAAAAAAAAAAAATCAGGTGGGGGGGGGGTGGCCTGTACAATCACCCCCCCCCCCCCAATAAATCACCATTAAAAAAAAAATTAATGATGAGAGCCCGATGAGAGTAGTTAATAGTTAATGGTTATTACTCGCAAGATGACCATCAATATACACATTTTGCTATCTCATTTTCATAATACATACATATATAAATAGAAAACGAAGTAAATGAGACAACCGTATATGAGACAAGAATGAATTGAATTCTCGCTCATACGGCTTCATCAGCAATTGATGAATTTATTCAATTTATTAAATCAACAGCATCATAGAAATTAATGCAGTGCACCAAATGCAAAAAAAAAAAGTAGGGAGTGGGAAAGAGAGATAATGAGAGACAGAGAGGATAATAACCCAGGTAGCAAGCCCATGTGGGACCCACGTGGATCCCATATTCTCTGAAACGTGGCATCTGCACCCAAGCAGCATATGGGACCCATATGGGTAAACCCATATAAGACAGATGGGACCCAGATGGGACCCATACCAAACTGGGCCCATATGGGTATGCCCAGCTTAATCCCGTATGGTACCCATATTGGTTAACCCAGATATATCCCATGTGGTTTAACTCAGATTTTCCCCATGTGTTACCCATATGGGCATATTCATATTCTACCCATACATGTATGTGTACGCCCAGCTCATTCCCATCTGGGACCTATAAGGGCTGGCCCAGATAGATCCCATATGGGTTACTAAATATTGGCCCCATATGGGATACATATATGGGTTCCATTTAGCCCAGATGGCACAAGTGACCCAGATCATCCCCATAATATTGGCCGCATATGGGCTTGCTACCTGGTAATAAAGGAAAAAGGGGAAGAAACGGACAGAAGAAAAAAGGAAGGGGGAAGAGAAAAGGAAGACAAGAGAAAGACGGTTTTGTCCAAATGGCAGCATGTAGGAGACGAAACTTTCAGTTTGGTCCCTGATTCATACTCAATATCTATTTTGTTTTATTGATTTCATCCATTTCTTTGTTTATTTATATCTCTGCATGTAAAAAAATGTGAAGAGCTATTTTCCGAAAGGAGCAAAATCTTTGAATAGCAAATGGAGATAATGATATACATTTTCCTCTATTTACCTTGAACAAAAATTTTAACCTAAATTACGAGAGAATTTATGAACACATGCATCTTTTAATAACAATTTTCCACAGACACCTATGGTGGCCCTGAAGGGACATCGCGAATAGACCAAATTGCGAATTATTCACGACGAAATTCGCGACGTCGTGAATTTTATCGCCAATTTTTCACGACGAAATTCACGAAATTCACGATATCGTCAATTTCGTCGTGAAAAATTGGCGATAAAATTCACGACGTCGTCAATTTCGTCGCGAATAATTCGAGATTTGGTCTATTCGCGATGTCCCTTCAGGGCCACCATAGACACCTGAACAAAATCGGGTAAACAAAGAGTTCTTTCTTAAGTTACACACATGGATCTAGTGTCTCTTTAAAATAAGCTCTTTGTATGTACATAAACAAGCAATACAACAGAATACTCTAGTTCGATATTTTGGAGAAAGATTATTATGTCACAACTTATTTGTGTTTTATTGAAAAGCTGATGTAGGCCTATGTATTGTAAACGTAACAGGCATAAGATAGTTCAGATGTTTTTTAAGGTTAGAATGTTATTAAGTTTGAAGTTTTGTTTATAACACCCTTCCAATAATTAAGACTGGTTTAGTTTTTGAAGAAAAAAATAGTGCTCTGGTCAGGGCCTTAGGGGAATATTATGCTTATATTTCAGAGCGTATCTGGTATGATAAGCATATCAGTGTGAAGGAGGAGATTATGGAAGTTTGTTGTTCGGTAGTTTGAACGTAAGTTTTATATTATGTTTTTAAGAAACGGACAGTTTGTATGAGATCAGGTACCCGTTTCACATAGCCTTCTTTCAATGACAAATGACAAAAAAAATCAAATCTGCTGATAACCAATCAAAAGCAAGGATTTCAGTAGCTTATAACAAAAACTGTCATTTGTCACTGATGACAAGTTTTGTGAAACGCCCCCCAGGAGTGGAAGTTTTCTGTCCTTTTGAGAACCAAATTTTGCATCAGTGATATTCTGTTTCATTGAATTGAGTTTCCCGCAGAGAGAATTCAGTTGGTTTCATTAAAGAAGGAAGAGAGTCAAATGAAGAACCAAAGCAATATGTTTTTCATATAATGAGAACTATGTTTTTTGAGATCTCCTTACACAGAATATTGGAAAGGGTTTTTCACGATGAATGTTGTTTGGAGACATCAATATTCATAAAATGTATGTTTCTATCACCAGGAAATAAAGAATTTTTTGTCTACATGAACCGTTCCTGGTTGCTTATTAATGCATTTGCCCACTGGTAACATAATACTTTCACAAGTTGATATCCCTCACCATTGGATTTTTTCTGGGGGGTAATGTCTAAATTTCGTTTAAAAATAGATGATATCAGTCTGGTAGGCCTACACTGCAGGCGAGAGTCAGGACTAACATTTAGCATGTTATTAATTTTATTACCACTCTTATATTCTCTGAAATGTTATCTTTATTGAGGGTGACTTGAAAAAGTTAAGAAATTGGAAGGGAGGGGTGCAACCTGCCGCACGCTTCTACCTCTTGGTTGCTTTGATCCATTGCCGAACATATTTTGGCACCTATCAACCCCCCAACCACGGATACCAATCGACACCCCTGTTTCCAAGCATTGAATTTTGATAACCTTGTCGAATCAAAGTTTCAACTTTGCAATAATGAAAATAAAGTTAGTTTTTAAAATCAATGAATATCTACTTTAAGTATTGAAAGATTTGAATAAACGATTAATATTTTTCTTGTTTCATGCAGTGGATGTATACTATGGATTTTGTTAATATTCTTTTTTGTCTTTCTTTCTTTCTTTTGAGAGTTATCAACACAAATGAAAGCTCTGCTTTTTAGTGGATTTCTTATTCCCTTTTAAAATCGACTAGATTTATGACAACATTATGCATAAATAAATCATTTCACTTGCATAAATCATTGAGGTGTCGTGATATAGTGGTTCATTTATTTGACTCGCATTCCAAGTATTGAGGGTTCGAATTATACCAGGCACTTTACATGTACGTACTTTGGCAAACTATTAATCCGCAGATTGATACAAATAATTAGTAGTATTATTGTTGTCTTTAATGTTAGTATCATTATTGTTATCATTACTATGAATATATTATCATTATTATTATAATTATCATTATAAACTTTACCATTAATATCATGATCATTATAATCATTGTTATTATTATCATCCTTATCATGATTTTTTAATCATTATTATTATTATTATTATGTTATTATTATTATAAGTTTTTCATTTTTAATAATCATTTTTTAACCTTTCCAGACTTGAGATGTTATGCATGGGGGCGAGGGATATGCTAAAATCAGGAGTCTCCGGCTTCCAGTTCCAGAAAACACGAGAGGAACAAGAAGCGATGCTACTAGGTGCTGTCAAACAATGCAAGAACAGATACTTTCCAGTCTTCGAAAAGGTAAATGCATCATGTGCATAGTGAAATCAAAAGCAGTATCATCTCGAACAACGAGGAGCACAGATAAGATGTTAATTAGGATGCCACATGCTCATACGACTTTTTACCAGAAGTCATTTCTAGTCACAGATCCATCAAACTGGAATACATTACCCGAACGCATTTGATTTATAGAAATATGAAACCATTTAAACGATAAATGGCAAAAGACATCCACGTTGTAATATGATTATGGTATTATATAACTCTTCTTTCTCTCCTCTTTGTATATATTTTATTATATCTTCTTCTTGTTTTCTCTTGTTTGTTTGTTGTTGCTGTTGTTGTTCATTTTTTATTTGTTACTGTTTGCTTGAATTTGGATATATGGCATTTACATATTTGTATCATATACATATTACTCATTTTGTTATTCTCTATGTTCAAATCCGTTTATTTATAACCTGGTTTGCAATTCTTTTTTGTTTTGTTAAAGTCATATTTTGTAATTTTCTATATCTTATTTATACTTTGATTTGTTGAAATGTATATACTTGTTTGTGTTATGAAGGGCCCCAACGAAAACCAGTATTTATTTGCTGATTAGGTTACCCTTCTTTTAAAGATGTGTAACAAATAAATTTAAACAAATTACATACACGGGATTAGTAATAATTTTACAAAAAAGGTCTAGGTCCTGTCTTATAAAAAGTTGAGACTGATTTAAATCGATAGCAACTTCATACTACAAACGAAAAATACGAATAGATCATATGGCGTCCTGGCTCTATTATAAATTAATATTAAGGTATACGTACATCGGGGAATTCCTTGCATAATAGGCCCAACAATTCCGAAACTTTCTTTGGGAATGACTGGCGAAGGTTATAACACAGAAATGCAGTAATTCCTGCAGTCTGGTTTCCAGGTCAATGGTAAAAATATCTAGATTTGTGGAAAGTTACGGTCGTGAAGTATTTTATGTGGGGGTGCTCTTTACATGTTTTAAAAACACAGTTTCAGAGTTTCATACAGCACTGTTGCAAACACAGTTCTTTCCGTTGTGTAGTTAGATAGCTACATACCGTAGTTTTGAAGCACTACTGATAGTATAGTAGTGATCTTTGTATAAATTTAAATGATACGAGTTATCCGACAAAAATAAATATCTGGTGCTTCGATGGTTGCACTTCAGTGATAAAATTTGGAGATCGGTCTTCTTCTGTTCTTTTTTCCCCTCGTTTTTCGAGGGTATTGTTACCCTGAAGGCTATACCTAAGGTTGACAATTCTGGAAATTAAAAAGGGTTTTGTAATATTCCCAAGATGAAATAGAACCCCGCATCGTGTTCGGAATTACGAACCTCAGGAATAATGAGCCCCGAATAATTATGAATCTTAGGAAAGACAAGTATTCCCTGCGTTTTATTTCGGTACCTCTGTGGTACACTTGTTAAGGTTTACTCATCAGATCTTTATCTTCATCAAGTTGAACTTGTACACCAACAAAATAACAAAAGCAAACTTTGATGATTATGAACAGCACTTTTCCCCCTGTTTGTTTTCTTCATCCAGGTCTTGGGTGAGAGTAAGTCTGGATTCCTAGTCGGAGAGTCCCTTACCATGGCTGACTTTATGTTCTTTGATGGTCTCAGCTACGTGAACGAGATCCCTGAAATCAAACCATTGCTAGATGACTTCCCAAACCTCAAGGTATGTAATTAGGCGTACACAACTCGAAGCGGGGGAGGGGTTGCTGAAGGCTGTAGCGCCCTCCCGATTATTGAAAATAACAAAAATAATATTCATTCGATCATCACCTCATATTCGGGCAGCGAGGAATGCCATTTGGTCAGAAATTAGGGCGTAATTAGAAGCTTGTGTAACACCCTCTCATTCAACATTTATGATGGTAAATTGGGAATGAACTATTAAAGGCTATCCCCTCTCCCTCCTAACCTTGCTTGTTTACCTGTTGAAATGCCCCTGATAAAAAATGGAGATTTTTAGTCAGTATTACAGATTCTGGGCCCCGTTTCATAAAACATGCTTTCAATAACTGCCAAAGATCACTGGAAATCTGGTTTGATATAGCAAATCAAATATGATTGCAGGGCCTTAACAGAGAAAACTATTTAAACTGATGAGGCTACCCTGAGTAAACAAGACATATTATTATTATAAATGCCCATGTTTCAGTAGCTTATATCAGTTATTGTAAATTGTTATTAATAACAAGCTTCATGAAAGAGGACCCTGTCGATTTGTTCGTTTGATCACACAGGTATACATCAAACACTTTTCCAACCAACCAGGGCTTAAGGAGTACCTTTCTAGCCCCCGGCGTCATTCACCTCCAGGCGACGAGTTAGTACGGGTGGTCAAAATAGTGCTGGACTGGTGATCGTCATGGCGGTCGACAACTACTTGGTAGTTAAATTTTGTTCTCCATTTGGCACCAAACTCATGTTGGTTTAAGGTTTCCTTGATTTTTGATTGTTTGTTTTATTTGTGATTAAAGACGGTTTTTTAAGCATTCAGGCCTTCGCATACTTCTCTATACTTCCATGTTGTACATGTACATGATTTTGCTGAAGGAACACATTTTCCTCTGGATAGAAAAGTAAGCCCAGATACCATATGTGCAATTAAACTAAGTTCAATTACATATATTTTGCATGTTCTATAGGTATTTTGTAATCAAATGCTTTGAAAAGTTGAACTGGCTAGGTATGTGCATCTCTTTCGTCGGTTTCATTTGTTTTTCAAATAATGTTTTTAATATAAAATTAAAACATAGAAGAAGAATAAAAAACACGTTCCATTTTAAAAATCAAATAATTTTATGATTTCTAATCATGTTCATTTAGCGTCAAGTTTCTCGAAAGAATTAAAAAAATTCTGTGAATTTAGTGTTCAGACATTTCCGTCTGTTTGTTTCAAAGTGGTCAATGACTCTCTATTTTGTTGTCTTGTACTTTGTAAATTCAAAAGTACATTTCTGTCTAAAAAAAAAAATTCCCAATTTGAAATCAAGCTAGCAAAATGTGTTGAATCATATATATCTCTTAATTTGTGAATTGTGATGCATTTTCACGAATCTAGTTCACCAAGCAATTGTAAGCCATTTCTGTCAAAATTGGTAAATGCTCTGTACTTAACTGCATTGCTTTACAGTCTTTATTTGCAGCATGTTAGGCAATACAGTGAAAAGTAATTGTTTTGGTAATTACCATTTCTCTGCGTGAGAAATATTTAAAAGATAATCTCTCACGACGTATATGTATCTTTGGAAAGAAATAAAAGAAACTTAACAAAAAAGGTCGATATCATTGTGTTGTGGTCTTATGCATAAGTCACCAGACTGCTCATCACAAGGTAAGGGGTTCAAGACCATACCACTGCACTGATGTCCTTTGGTAAGACATTAATCTACATTTGCCACACTCGACCCAGGTGAAGTCGATGGTTGGCGGACAGGACTTAATTCCTTGAAATGCTAGCCTACAACTCTGTAATTGAAGGAATGCGGAAGCCGAGGGTATAAACGCATACTGTACACATCTGCTTCAGATGCTTTAAGGATTAAGTGCTAGTTCAGATAGTATGAAGCGGTAAACTACTGCAATAAATCAACGGCAGCTGAAAATAACAAAAGTCCTGCACGTATTCACTGAGCTCTGTATTATAAGATACAGAATTACGAAACAAATTACACTTAACATCATCATTTTTAAGAAACACCATAGTTTAGCCCCGTCATATCCGAACAGGGCATAACAAATCATGGAGGAAAAAAAAATCCCTCTTTGTATTGGGGGATGATTAGTGAACAAACTCCTCTCTAGTCTCGCCCTCAACAAAATTCTTGTCGTAAAACAAGATACATCATGGTAGATACACTGAATTCCTGATCACCAAAGGATTCGTTGTTACTGTTCTTGTTTTTGTCTTTGGGGCTCCTTTAGCATAATATTTGACAATAGCAAACTTCAATCTATTCAACATATACACAGTTAACAACTAAATTATTCATACCCCTTGTAAATTTGAAGTTTTTTTTTGTTTTTCATAACTCCAGAATGAAAGGTGGTTGAATTGAATTAGGGCCTTTTTTGAATACTTTTAGATGTAAGCTTTAATGTGTCACATTATCAAGAAACATAAATAGAACAAATCAGATTTCTACATACTCTAAAAATTTCAAAACTTGGTAAGGGTATGAATAATTTTGTTGTTAACTGTATGTGGGCAACCAAAAAAAGAAGATTTTCTTTCATAGAAACAAAAGAAAAAAGATAACTACTAGAAATGCTGGATAAATTGTATAGTTTCTTTGTTTCTTTATTAAAGTCTCATACAGCTGCATACTTTTGAAGTTACATAAAGATATACATGTACATGATTAAGAATTTGAAATGATAACAATTAACAAAAACTGTGGAATACGATGAAGGATAAGTACTGAAAATTGTGTTTTATTTTGGCAGATGTACTTTGTATGTTTGGAAAAACCTATATATATATATATATATCTGAAAACATCGATTTACTATCATTTCCAATATATGCAAAAAAAACATATGTTATAGAAAGTATGAAATAATGGCCACATTGACCATATGCTTGGACCACTTACAGAATTATCATAATAGCCTCATTACACCTCAATGACACTTATGTTATTACAACTGGGGGGTGTTTCACAAAGATACTTAGTTGAACTTATCTCTAAATTGGACTTAACAATTATGGAAAGCCGTCAGCATCTGTGAAAATATTTTGCTAAAGTTATTTTAAAAGGCATAAAATGTTGATTCAAATCATTTGTATATTATATTACCAAGGAGATTTCATGTTCTTGATATGGAATTTATAAAAAGTCTGAAATACTTGAATTTTTGCTTTTGAATATATATTATTTTAGGGCTACAAATGGCTCTCCATAATTTTTAAGTCACACTTAGAGTTAAGGATCTTTGTGAAACACCCCCCTGGTCTCTTATAGAGAAAATCCAACCTTAATTAATAGACAACTATTCTAAAAGAAATCAGAAAGTAATGAATTTAGAAAGTTACAATATGTACCTATGGGCACTTCAAACTTTAAAATGTTATTGCGATGTAGTACCGGAAATTTTCATTTTTTCAAAATGTATGATTCAGGAGGGTTTATTTTCTTCTTTTTGGAAAAACTATAATAATATGCTGTCCATAATACATTTTGTGTAGTACCCCAAGGGAGAAGGCACTTAGAAGAAAAACAGAAACTAATAATATTTGTGTACTTGACAAATGGGGAAGTTATCTATGAATACGTCATAATTCACAGACCGAATTGCCAATTTGAGATTTGCATAGATTTAGTGATCTCACATTTAAAATTTTCATAACTCTCATCGTATTACTGGTCTGATTTAATTCAAACTTTGCAATATGGTAATTTACCAAATATATCAATTAGTAGGCGGTTTCCTGGCAAAATTTGTATCATCACGTATTAGTCAAAACATATTCTTTCACATGATTGGTAATAAGAGCTTCCATTTCATTTTTTGAGAGGGGGGCGTTTCCAAAACTGGTATATACCTCTAAGGTTGGATTACCCTTTGCCTGCATGAAACTAACATTCTAAAATGTGTTTTGCATTGAACTCTATGCAAATTTACAGGGCTCTTTTCTGATTTTCGGGGGCTCTTTTGGGCATTTCGGGGGCTATCTCACCCCGAGCCCCCCCCCCCCCCCCCCCCCCCCCCGTGTATTTTTTTCACTGAAACCCTGAACATAGATTGCTTGTTGCTGAAAGGCAGTGAATATGAGATGGATCCATTGTGATTGTCAAACTTGCTTAACACACAACATGCATTAGGAGCTTGGTGGAATCAGGACTTTGCTGACGCCCTGCACATACTCGTCATTGGGAGGAGGGTGGCGCCTGGGGCCAGCAAGGTACTCTTTAATTCCTGGCTGGCTGGAGAAATGGACAATGAAGGCCTGTGACACAAAAAAAGAAAGAACAAAAAAAAAAAGACTGATTTTAATGACTCATGCATCCCCACCCCAAACACTGATCTTAAAGCCCCATTGTACAACTGATAGCTACTTGCGCCCCTCTATATAACAAACAATGCCTAATCAGTGACCATTGGTCCCCCATGATTCACTTTTTCTAAGTTAATTGAGAGCTGATTTGATGAGATAACCACCTGTCCAGTGACCTTGCAGGGTGGTCTAATCCCTCCTGTACACTAGTACAGATGGGATTTAATAAATGGACAGCACATTTATACAGACCATTTTCCAAATATTTTCCATTAATATATAACATGACGTAAATTATCCTATTTCTAATATCTCTATTAGACAAAAAATGGAATTGTTTAAAAGTTTTCTCTGGTAGGAATATGGGACCATTACATACTTCAGAAGGAACAATACACAAATCCATGAGATTCTGTGATATCTTTGGCTCTAATGATGGCTGGAAGTTTGTAAGTTTATTCTCGAACTGAAATAATAGACCTGCAGCAATGTATAGCTTTACTCAGTACTACTAGGACACATGAACTTTGTTGTTACAAAGTCTTTAGGAAAGGGGAAATTACGGTCATTATCAAAACCCTTCAACCGTATACCAGGGCTCAAAAAGACAAATTGATACAAATTCAATAATTCATGATTCAAGATTTGTTAATCACTCTCATCAATTTTAACATAAACAAAACAATACATACAACTGCTGATTAATTGCACATAACACAAAAGTGCGACAATCAAATTCACCTTATTATAAATAAGCGTTTGATGTAAATGTTATTTATTACAATGTTCCCCTGTACTTACATCATACATGTAGGTCAAATAATAACAATTAACCCATTACCTATGGGTATTGAGTAGCTCCTGTAACTAACCCTCAGCAATTAGTGATGTTTTCTTTTTATCTTTTGATCCAGAATGCTCTGAATTAAAAATTGTACATGGGCAGAATTCGCAAAAAATCCCTGGAAAATTAAAGTCTATTGTGCTGTTCATGAATAAGAGCGATTTAATCGAAAATAATCATTGCAGTCTCTAAATTGCCAATATAAAGTGAAATTTATAATCACTATTTTTTTGTACAAATTGGCAATTTCTTGTTGTTTTTTTAGTAATTTTCACTCACAATATTTCATTTCATATACATACATGTAACTGTGAAAGAGTCAAAAATTCAAATGATTGTTGCCAATTTGAAGAGCAAAAGCTGATTTATTCGGACCTACCAGTATATAAAACTCTGAAATGCTATGGGTAAACCTATGGGAATGCAATAATTCAGTAGTCATAGGATTAAGTTCTTTATATTGTATTTCCTGGTACCACCAACCCACTACTACTCACCCCACGCATAGATTTGCATGTAATATCTATATATGTTTTTGTATGTGTTATTGTTTAATTAAAAAAAACTATTGTGTTTTTATATTGTAATTTTAAGCAGGGGATGATCCCCGATAAACCTCTGTGGTTTTTGATCACCCCCTCTGCAGGTTCATCTTTTGTTGTAATGCTTTTATATTTGATTGTAATTTATACTGTCTTTTATGAATCTGTGGAAATAAATGAAATTGAAATTGAACTAGATGGAACTTCGACTGCGCGCAGTCGAAAATGATGCCTCCTTAATTGAGCAATTTTACAAACCAAAACAGAAGAAATTTTTCAAATTCAAGTTCAATTGTAATCCATTAACAGGTTCTCAGAATATCGTGATTACAAGCTATTTTTGCATACATAATGAGCCCATGACCTTTGACCTTATGAACCAAGAATCTACTCAGTTCATTGGCTCTGCAAGATACATAAATGATCTAAGTTTGGCAGGAATTCATCAATCTATTCTAATGATAATGCGCTCACAACCTATTTTTGCATACATAATGAGCCGCATGACCTTTGACCTTGACTTCATGACCTCAAAATCTAATCAGTTCATTGGCTCTGCAAGATACATACATGACCAAAGTTTGGCAGGAATCCATCGATCGGTTCCTCAGATACCGCGATCACGAGCTGTTTTTGCATACATAATGGGCCCTGTGACCTTTGACCTTTGACCTCGTGACCCCAAAATCTAATCAGTTCATTGGCTCTGCAAGATACATACATGACCAAAGTTTGGCAGGAATCCATCAATCGGTTCTTCAGATAATGCGATCACGAGCTGTTTTTGCATACATAATGAGCCCTGTGACCTTTGACCTTTGACCTCGTGACCCCAAAATCTAATCAGTTCATTGGCTTTGTAAGATACATACATGACCAAAGTTTGGCAGCAATCCATTCATCGGTTCTCCAGATAACGCGATCACAAGAACGGGACGTACGTACGTACGTACGTACAGACGTACGTACAGACGTACGGACGGACGGACAACCCGAAAACATAATGCTTCCGGCTACTTCGTAACGGAGGCATAAAAATTGAAATTGAAATTGATTTAAAACCTACCTTGCAGTTTGGAAAGTCATCTAACAACGGCTTGACCAAGGGGATCTCGTTCACAAAGCTGAGACCGTCAAAGAACATGAGGTCAGCCATGGTGAGGGAATGTCCGACAAGGAACCCAGATTTATTCTCACCCAAGACCTGCATGAAAATAAACAACACAGAAATACCATTCAGATAACAACCAGAAAAGCACTTCTTACAACAGTGATACTGCTGAGCTTGTTACCCTATTTTTTTAAAAGAATTTCTTGCTTCAAGAGTACATGTACCGAAAGTTAAGAATAAATGCAATCGTAGAGGAATGATAAATTGCACTGCATTACCATATCAAACTTTCACAGTAAAAATTAGGAACCTCGTAATTCAAACTTAGTAGTACAGTCCATCTCGTATCCTTTTAAAACATAACTCATCGCCTGGCTGGCAGAAGGGCGTTAGCTCGAATTTCAGGTCAATATTGAAACTTTAAGCAGAAGGGTGTTAGCACTAAATCACCTCAAACTTTTATAAACCTGACTTATTTCCAAGAAAAAATTGTGGCCGTGTTCTACTACAACATTTCTATTAGTCTTTTATGTTTTAAACAAATTTTTGGGACTGAAAGCAGTTTAAATATAAAACAAATCTTTAAATGCGAATAATTCGAAGAGTAGTTTTCGAGTCGCTTGCGCGCTAATGCCCTTCTGCCACCCGGCCGACGAACTATCCAGAAAAGAGAGAGGAATCTAGGGTCCACAACATTAAAGGCCAGAAAATTAGAGTCATTCCTCCAAAGAGAGGGAAGGCTGGCAGTTACACATTAAATTCCCTGCTAAACATCCAGGGGATGTTTCACAAAGATCCTAAGTTGAACTCATCTCCAAGTTGGACTTAACAATTATGGAAAGCCGTTAGCATCTTTGAAAATATTTTGTAAAACTTATTTCAAAATGCATAACATGGTCATTTATATCAATCATTCATATTTTCTATTTTCAAGTAAATTTCAAGTTCTTAATGTGCAGTTCATGAAAAGTCTAAAATACTTGGAAATTTTGCTTTTGAATATATTTCATTTTAAGGCTACAAATGGCCCTCAATAACGTTTCAAGTCCAACTGAGAGCTAAGCTCGACTCAGATCTTTGTGAAACACCCCCTGGAACCAAGTTCTGGTACACACTCGCCTTTTCAAAGACTGGTAGGTACCTGTCCTTGCACTGCTTGGCTGCGCTCTGCAACATCTCCTCTTCCTTCTCTGGCGTCGCCTCAAACTTAGCTCCACTGAATCCCCGCATTCAGCATGTCCTTGGCTCCCATCGACAGCATCTCAATCCTAAAATGATACAATTTAAGGAAATGCTCAGTGGGAATAGACTTTTCATAGAAAATTAGGCTAGGTTGGAAACTTTGAGAAAATTATGAACATTCTAGTGAAAATTTCATAAAGCATGAGTGCCGGTATACAAAAGAGAAATAATGACCCTTTCGAGGTTGTTTAATATGAAAATATAAGTTTTGGATTTTTGTGAAAATCTATAACTGTACTTGGAAGAAGAAAACAAAAATTATTTTTTTCCTCTTAGGACAAGGTGGCTTAGATCATTGGGAGGTATAAGATATTTAGTTCTCACCGCTCTTAAAGAGAAGGTTGAGTTCTGAGAAGAGGTGAACAATAATTAGTGAGCGCTATCATTGTTATTATGCAAGTGTGGAAGAACATCAGATATAAAATGTTCCCTGAAAAAAATGGCTCTTCAAATGCTCCTAAATATGGCATGTAACATCATAAAAATTGGGACAGATTTTTATGACAATGAGGGTTTGGAGGTTAGGATTAGTGTTATGGCTAGTATTATCAGGCCGATGGGCTGAAGAAACAATCGGATACAGGACTATTAAAGTAATCCCCTATTTGCTGTAAGTATTCTTTATTACAAGGTTCCTCTGTACACATACATGTGGGTCAAAATTATAACAATTAACCCACTCCCTACTGCCTACTTGGTTTGGTCGTCATCTGACTTTCCTTGCAGTTTACCCTTGTTGCAGACATAGCGAAGAACGCACTCACTTCCAATAAGATTCTTGCCATCAATCTCCAGGAGAGGAACTTGCTTGAACATCAGTTTGCCATCTGCAAGGGAAAGGGAAAGTGCAATCTTATTAAATAGCTTTTTGGAGATGAAAATGGAGGATGGTAAAAAGTGAATAATTTATCTTAAAAAAACACAGGGATATTGAATATTTGAACGCATGTAATGTTAAATAGTTACAATTACATGTATAAGACAAGAAGGATGATAGAAATTCATGATTTGAGTTGATATGAGATATGGACATGGAGAGATTTTGAGCAATTTCGTTTAAATTGGCTAATGGCTACCGATATCATATAAATTATAAAATAAACAAAGAAAAACTCAAAAAATGATGGAAGACAGGAAATGGAAGATCATCAATATTTCCCATAATACAGCTCAGTTAGAGAGGAAAGTAATGAATTAACAGTCTTTACTCTTTAGTGTATCACTCACCTGAACAACATAATTTGTGTTACGGCTACAAAAAATATGTAAACAATGCATGGTGCCTCATAATAAACACTACAAGTGGGGCGTATCAATTTTCCATTTTGACATGAAAAGACATCCATTATACAGATGATGAAATATAATTGTATCAATTATCTGATAGCGTACCGAAATGAAGATTGGATGCACTACTTATTTTAGATTTTTCATTACTATTTATCTTTCTGTAAGAAACTTGCAACTTGCTAGAGGTTCCAGGTTCGACTCCCGGACAAGCCCTTTTTTTTCCTTCTTCCAATATCAATTTTCAATTCAGTATCACATGGAACACCTTATATCAAGAGCAAAATAAGTAGGCCTACTGGCGATTGGTACACTGTACATTTAAGATTTAAATAATTTATTCTCTGTACTTATTTCTGTCATCCATTATAATCTGATTAGAAATTATGCCATCTCTCCTTCTCTATCTTCCCCTTTCCCTTTGGACCAGTACCAACTCTCCCTATATTTCTCTCTTTTATCAGTCCTTCGAGCATGAGCTCTCTTTTCCTTCTTTTTCTGCTCGTATTTCGATTGTGATGCTGCTCCTATTCTACCTTCATATTCACATCAATATTCGTATCTGAATTTATTCATGATGTGATTCAGAATTGTATTTAAAATTCTTGCTATGTATAAGTCACTGTCTTGTCATGTTATGTGCTAAAAACGGGAGGACCGTACTTGCTCATAGACTTTTTCTTATAGAGTCTTGACGCCCTTCTGGCTTTCAGCACACGACACCATGTTTTTGTCTTATTTGTTATGTATTACATGTTATACCAATGGAAAACAAATTTCTGTATTATATTATGGACAATAAAATCTTGAATCTTGAATCTAGACTTGAAGTTGAATGAGTATGTAGATTAGGATCTGTATGAAAATGAGAGATTCCTTACCTGTGATCAACTGTAAGAATTCTTCACGGGTTCGGAGGTAAACATCATCATACTGAAAAACAGACAGAATTGATATTCATGTATAAACAAACTAAAATACTGAAGTTCCCTTTTTCTGTAATTACCATGGGAGCCGTTTAAGGCTAGCTGGTATCAATATCATAAGTACAATACCAGCGAGCCCTTAAGGCTAGGTTCAATTACTTCCATATGCCTGTCTAGAAACTGTTATTTGTCAGTGACTATAATGTAAAGTGGCAGGAAAGGCGAGGATGAAATTGATTGATGTCTTATTGTCTACACTCTTACTCTTACTTAGGGCCATCTACATGTGTTGCTATACATGCCTATGTCCATTTCTAACCGGGCGCTACTGAGGTACTAATATGGCAGAATTATTGCCACAATTCAGGAGAAAAACCGGCTTACATTTATTTAGATCTAGATCTAGGCAAACTATAATCTAGTTTCTACCATAAAATCTCAATCACATCCATCAGTAAGAATTCATACTTCAGGGGTGATATAGTGAGCACTAAAAAAAAAATAGTTTTTTTG
Source organism: Strongylocentrotus droebachiensis (assembly GCA_035222895.1). Lineage (NCBI taxonomy): Eukaryota > Metazoa > Echinodermata > Echinoidea > Camarodonta > Strongylocentrotidae > Strongylocentrotus > Strongylocentrotus droebachiensis. Next base: position 25,737 of record JAVYIG010016914.1, read on the forward strand.
TTTTCCACTCAACCACGCCCCCCTTGACTAAAAAAAAAAGAAGAGGATTCGCGGTGAAAATATGGCATCTAACAACATTCCCCCTTTTCGAATAAAAAAAATTGGGGAAAAATTGGGAAAATTGGGGGAAAAATAGGGAAGAATAGAGAAAATAAAGGGGAAATCGGGATAAAATAGGGAAGAAAAAAATTCTTGTAAAAGGAAATATTCCCCCAATTTAATAAAATAAATAAAAAAATCCAGATTTTTTTTTTAAATCGGGAAGAAAAAAAAAATCGGGAAAAAATCGGGAAAAATAAAACAAAATTGGGAAACCGATTTAAATCGGGTTTTTATCAGGCCTGATTACTTCCACTTTCAAGCCGTTAATTTTTCAGGCTTTCTTTCTCTATTTGCATGCTTGTTATTGTTTTGTTTTTTGTGTGTGGGCTCCTCATTCTTTTTTTTTTTGGGGGGGGGGGGAGGGGCGCCTTTTAAATAATAAACATGATGAAATTAATGCTGTTCTTTTAGACGTTTTACCAGACTTGTCTAGAGTCTAATTAGAATCTAGTACTTCGACATGTAGAAACTTCACTAGCAAGTGATCCAACTGTTACTGTTGGGCCTTGTTTCATAAAACCTGATATCAAGGTCAAATTCGAATATTAAATACAAGATTCTAAAAGCATTGAGATTGATTGGCTGAGACCAAAGATGTCAAAGATCTGGTAGTTCCAAAACAACGAAACTGAGCCTGCACAACATTAACACACACACACACAAATCGGTACAAGGGACTGAGGAGGAGGTGACTGATAATGATATGCAGTTAAAACTTTCAGTGCAGTGGGGCATCAATAAAATGTTTTAAAAGATCTCATGCTATGTAACGGAGACATATTACTTACTTCAATTTGAGCAGCATTCAAAGCCAAACGAGTGACTTCTGCGTATCCTCTGCCAGCAAAATAGGTAAGGCGGGGCTTCGACATGTTTTGTTTAGTTAGAGCGAACTTTGGCGACCGCTACTTTTGCGACCACTAAGAGGTCAACGAACTTAGTGGTCGCGGGGTAAGGGGGAACTCCCCTCCCTACGTCTTACGCAGACAATCTTTTTTTTTAGTTATTTACACCAGGGGATAGGGGAGATGGTGCACAAGAACCCCCATATATGTCCAGCTCTGAAACACTCTTCTCAAAAAAAATTTAAGATTGATTTAAAGTTTTGGATACTTTCAGAATTTTCAGGAAATGATCACCGCCTTGGTGGTTAGTGGTCACGGGGTAGGGGGAACTTCACCCCCCTCCCTACCTTACGCCGACATTTCTGTTTCTTAGTTATTTACACCAGGAGATAGGGGAGATGGGGCACAAGGAACCCATATATGTCCAGCTCCGAAACACTCTTCTCAAAATTTGTCAGATTGATTTAAAGTTTGGGATAATTTCAGAATTTTCAGGAAATGATCACCGCCTTGGTGGTTAGTGGTCGCGGGGTAGGGGGAACTTCACCCCCCTCCCTACCTTACGCCGACATTTCTGTTTCTTAGTTATTTACACCAGGAGATAGTGCACAAGAACCCTATATGTGTCCAGCTCTGGAACACTCTTCTCAAATTTGTCACTCAGATTGATTTAAAGTTTGGGATAATTTCAGAATTTTCAGGAAATGATCACCCCCTAATTTGCGTCTTCGTCAGCCTGCAGTTGCAATAAGCAGGATATTGGTAGAGAAAATATCCTGAGAAATCTTGGGCTTGTTTCCAAAATATCCTGCAATTTGGGAAATAGCGGGCTAATTTGTTCCAGTCCGAGCTAGTTTGTTATGAACATATCAGTCTGGTGATGACGCAATTTCGAACTTCGGGAAAATACCCTGAGTCTGAAAACAGTTTTTTGGCAAACTGTAGCTGATACAAACAGGCCTAGTAGGTACACTGGATTCCGGGCCCGCAAAGGATTTGTTGTTGTTGTTATTGCTGTTCTGGTTCTTGTCTTTGTTGCTCCTTCAGCAAAATATTTGACAATAACAAACTTCCATAAAAAATACAAAGTTTTGGAAATATTTTAACAGGAATGGATTATGAAATTTAAAATTTGCATTACCATTTAGAACAAGCATTTTTTGAATAAATTGGGTTCTAAAACGCTAAGGATTTTGAGAAATTAAAATATCAAATTTATCGGTGCTTCCGATTAATTTCAAAAAGCTTCTACTGCCACACAATGGTAGCTGCGACCATGAAAATCTCGGAATATGCAGTCCTGATATATGATATCCAAATAAGAATAGAAAATCAGGTCATTTTAGTCAAGACACATCGTTTTGAAGCTAAAGTAATATCAATCTTTTTAGAGGAGGCTATACAACATAAAGAGTTTATAATTTTCAATTTCATCACTTTAGACTCAATTTCAACCATGACAACGATCATTGAATATTGTAGGATCGCATATGCTTCCATTATGTTTATTTGAACCAAATTCATGAACCCATACCAAAACTTTGTATTACCTTTTAAATATATAAAGTTAACAACAAAATTATTCATACCCCTTGTAAATTTACAATTTTTTTGTGTTTTTCACAACTCAAGAATGAAAGATGGTTGAATAAGGGCTTTTGTTGAATAATGTCACATTATCAAGAAACATGAATTAGAACAAATTAATTTTTTACATGCTCTAAAAATTACAAAACTTGGTAAGGGTATGAATAATTTAGTGGTTACCTGTATGTGGGCAACAACAAAAAGGAGATTCTCTTCCATAGAAACAAAAGAAAAAAGATAAACTAGAAATGCTGGATAAATTGTATAGTTCCTTTGTTTCTTTATTAAAGTCTCATACAGCTGCATACTTTTGAAGTTACATAAAGATATACATGTACATGATTAAGAATTTAAAATGATAACAATTAACAAATACTGTGGAATATGATGATGGATAAGTACTGAAAATTGTGTTTTATTTTGGCAGATGTACTTTTTATTTTTGGAAAAGCTATATATATATGAAAACATGGATTTACTATCATTTCCAATATGCAAAACATATACCGGTACTATAGAATGTATGTATAAAAAACAGCCACATTGACCATATGCTTGGACCACTTCCAGAA